>CM062813.1:892517010-892801067 GCA_031772625.1 Pinus tabuliformis
CACCATGCTCTTCGAGCAATCGATTGAGGTAGTCACCTGCTTGCAAGAAGATCCTATAGTACAACGACTAGAAACAAAAGCAAGAGAGTTGCAACAATGCTATGATGAAGTCAAAGTGACAGCGCGCACTGTCTCCATCACATAGAGGTTAGCTAAGTTGCAGGAGGCCAAGGCATTGAAAGAGCAGGTAGATGCAGCTCAGAACAAGGAAGTCATGATGAAGGCTCACTTGAAGCCTTGGTTGGATGAGGCCTACTTGATCACGACCACTATTGAAGGCAAGTTGGCTAGTCTGCAGGAGAATCAATAGAAGATTAAGTCCGACAGCGTAGGGCCAGCGACAAAGCAGTTGGTCAAGGAGATGAAGCAATGGAAACACAGTGCACCACCGAGGTAGCAGTTGTCCAAGTTGAGCTGGGAGGTCTTTGCGACAAGATCTCCACATCAGCTGAGTGACTTGAGGGCGAGTCACCATGTTTGTGTTGGGGGCTTGTTGGGAACGGGTCCCCTAGGGTCAATTTTGGGGTTAAAAACCCAAATTTTGGAGCAGAAGGCCCGAAGTTTGTATAAAGAAATGTAAAGTCTCTGCATTTTTTGGTCGCGGAGCACAAAGATATCTAAAGGAAAAAAGGGTTTTCTACCCTTAGTCTAGATAGGTTGTGTCGGTTTTGGAGATCCACCCTTGGCCCGTGGACCATGGGATTGTATAAAAAGTAGAGTAGAAGAAAAAATGAAGTAGAAGTACTTGATGAGTTTGTAAAGAGCTAAGAGTGAGAGTCTTAGCGTAGGAAGAGGCTCTGCAGCTGAGTGCGTAGAGGCCTAGGGTAGAAGTCCGCAGCTGAGTGCGCGGACCCCTGCAAATATGTGCGTAGGGTGGATAGAGTCTGTATTGGGAATTCGAATCATCAATAAAGAGAAGTATTCTAAAATTACTGTGTACTTTCCATCTGTGTATGCGTTATTTTACTTCTGTTATAAATTTTGCGATTATGCTATGTTGAATACCGGGGTTATGAATTAATGCTATATTGATGCGTGAATCTATGTATTTCACTTTTCATATGAACGCAAATAAGAATATATGTTTATCGTAAAGATAATCGTAATACATGTTAAAGTTAACCAATACTTAAGTTAATTTGGGTAGATACAGAAGTAAGACTAATTACAAAAGTGCGTAAGCACTTGATTTATCTATTTAGGGTCCACAAAGGATGACCTGAGACTTTCGTGGAGGCTCCAAGGACAAATAAGATGAGTACATTGATAAGTCCTAAAGGGCTTATCAATTTGCGTGAAGGTAGAGCGAAGGTATAAAAATGGACATCACAACCATCTCAGGGTGTGGAAACTTGGTCCCTGCATCCCCCCATACTGCTTCGGGTGAGACTTCAGTCCGCGCTCCGCAGATTGATATTGAAAGGGCCAGTAGTGTAGGGATTTGCTTGGCTGTTTAGCATTGAACTTGGGTTAGGGCCCATCAAACCAACAATGTATGACAATAGTAACTTGGAGGAAGTGTCTTCTTACAAGTACCCAAGAATTGATATTCATCACAAGCTCAACTGGAACTATAGCATTGAGAAAAGGATTAATGGGGGCTGGAAAGCTTATTTTGGTCTTGAAAATAATTGGAAAATGACAAGCCTCATAATGTGGGATAGAAAGAAGTTCCTCTTTGAAACTTTAGTCACTCCTGTTATCTTATATGGATGTGAGGTTTGGGGTTGCAACATCTCTAGATAATCCTGTAGAAAGATTGAGAAAATCCAGAAACGTTTTATAATGTATAACCTCAAAATCAAAAGCAATACACCCTGTCCTATTCTCCTTATAGAAGTAGGTCTTTCCCCTATCGAGCCTAGCTATGACTAGGCTTCTGTTGTACAAGCACAAACTCAATAACATAGGAGACCATAGACTTCCTAAGCTAGCTTTAAATTCTAGCCAAAGCCACCAGGGCCTGGTTAAACCATTGGGAGATCGACAAGAATGCTGCATTGCAAAAAATTAATAAATTAAAATTATTGTTACTTCTAAGTTCAAAGAAAATTAAGATATTATAAGGAGGTCATCAACCCTAGAAGATCAAAAGTATCTCTCTGTTTTAACTAGCTCAAAGAAGAAAATTAATATAGGGAATATCAGAATGAACTCTCATGAGCTCCATAGTGAAACGGGTCGTTGGGAAATTCCTAAAACACCATGGATGTAAAGGATCTGCCATCTCTGTGAGAATATGAACATTGAGGATGGAAATCACTTCCTCTTAGAGTGCCCCACGTACAACCACATTAGAGCTCAGTTTCATAATCTTTGTAGCAATAATCACCTTCCTAGCCTTTTACGATGTCAAAATTATAGTGAGCTCGGGAGGCTTCTCTCCAAGCTTTTTGAGCATAGGAATAATAATTCGTTTCTTTAACCATCATCATCATCATTATGAGAAAAGGGTCACAAAGAAGTAAATAATAAAATAAAGTAATTAACGATAAAATGATATGAGATGGATGAAGATAGGTGGTGAAAATATAATAAAAGAAAAAAACGATTAAAAAATGTCAAAAAATTAAATATACTCAACAATAAAATAAAATAAAATATATATATATATATATATATAGGGTTAAAAGAGAATAATTTTTTGATAAAAAATTGAGATTATATTATTGTTAGTTAATTAAATTATTGATTTATTTATTATAATATAAGATGTAGATTGTATAAATACAAAATATTTTTAAAATATATGAATACGTATTTTATTTTGAGGGAAAAAAAAAATTAGTTAACAAAATTATTTATTTATTTATTATTTAACTCTATTATATGGTAATATAAAGGTTAAATAAATTGTATAATGATTTGTAAAATATATATCATTTTTGGTTTATTTATATAATTATGAATATTTATATTTGTTAATATTTGTTTTATTAATAATTTAAAATTCCAAAATATTTAGTTTAATTGAATATTTATTATTATAATAATAAAAAAAATATTCATTAAATTAATATGATCTATTGCATTATAAGATGATAAATCACCCACAAATATTTTAAATAATTTAATTATTTTTAAATAATAGTGATGAATCAATTTGATATCTATAAAAAATAATAACTACCTTTCTAATCTAATAACTAATTTATAATAAATTTTATACTATATTTTAAAAAATATTTACTAAAACCATAAACCTAAATGAAGAAAAAAGAGATAATAAATGGCACTGTGCAATGATACTAAGCCGTCATATTATTGGTTACAAAGTGCAGCACTTTCTTTACCTGACATCAATAATGACATCTTAGTTTTCATTTCCTTCGTGCTAACAACAAAATTATAGTATGCATTTACCGTAGCAATTGTCTCAAAAGGTGCAATTGTTTCAAAATGTGCAAAAAAAGAAAATGATTCTTAAATTGAAAAAATTGTACTTTGGTTTCCATAGTCAAGCAAATAATAAGTGAACTTTGGGTTGGAAGATTAAATTTTGAATGATGCAATTGTCTTTGAGCTTTACATTGAGTGTGGTGTATCACATTTGTTTTTCAATAAAATTGTGGTCATAAATCTAAGAGGAGTGTAGTTAATGAAAATGGTGAAGGCAACAAAGCACATATGCAAGTTTTCATAGTACATGAGATTACTTTACCGAAAAAGATAATGCAAAATAACACAAAAGATTCCATCCATGAAATTGATAATGAAAAATAACACATAAAAGATTCTATCCATGAGTTTGACAATCTTTTGGACATCTATACAAGATTTTCCAACCTAAATTTATTTCTCTTATTTTTTCTCTTTTGCCCGTTCTTTATGTTAAATATAATAAATTTTTAGGTTTCAATTTTTTGGGTAGACGTTGCTTCTTCCTGCCCCATTTTAGTGTCAACTAGTAGCTACTACATCATAAAACACATATGCATATAATCTTTGTACATTTTCTATAATACAATGTCTTAGTTTTGAGTAAATTTTTGTAACAGATATTTGGCAGGTATCTCATTTGCCTCTAGCATTTTTCTTGTACAAAATATTAACAGAGTAAGTACAAAATATTACTAGGTTAAGTTCTATTTGCTCCCTCAATACACTCGAGCAATGTTACTATATGTGTTTTTAATATATGTTTGTTTAAATTACTTACATATAGATGATCGCTGTATGGAGATTTTTGTGAATTTTGCAGAAAAACTTCCACACAAGAGATATAGTTATATAGTTAACTAATTATACAACCTATATAGCTATTATTAACTCAATGTAAACAATAGGGTCTGAAAGCTTTCCTAAAAGCCTGCAAAGGTCCCAAGGCTAAGGGAGACACTGAGGATCGAGTCTCAGGGTTCATCTCCCTTTCATCCAGGGGACCACAGATAAAATTATGAGGATCCTCAGAAAGCATAATGTTCCCTCTACCTTTACACCCTTTAGCACCATCCGTAGGTCCCTTAGGTTTGTAAAAGATCCAATTGATCCCAAGGACATGAAAGGTATCTATGTTATTCTTTGTTCCTGTGGGACCCCCTATGTACACTATTATTGTCCGTTCCTAAACACTCTTGAAAGGATTCCTAAGGTATGCATTTATCTTACCAACCTTTTAGATATTACTGAATAAAATTAATATTGAATTAACTAACCTTGTGAAGAAGCTATATTCTTTCTAATTTAATTAATTTCCATTTAAGTTGGATTTCTTATAGTTAGTTTGAGGTCATTATTTCACTAATTTAATAAGATATCTATTTTAATTTTTCTTATTTCATATAGATTTTATTCATTTAAATAGTTTTAATAATATTAATTGTATCTATTAATTAATAGGTTATGGTTCTTGGTAATTAAATACATTCTTTTAGTTTTTAGAGTAATAAATATAATAACCAACCCTTAAATTAATTAACTAACCATTTGTCTATTTAGGTTTAGTAAAAAGGCCCCTTAATAGATTATTGCTCATTTTTAAGGTAATAATTATAAGAAATTAACTTACTAATTATTTATTTTCCTTTGACCCCACTTAGTAATTAATGGACCTTTATATATATATATATATATATATATATATATATATATATAAGTGGTTAAAACGGTTAATTATCCAATTCCTTTCATTTAGTTGGTTCAGTGTAGTTGCCTAGTGCTCTTCCTATTTAACATGCTTTGATCTAGTTCTTCAACTCGTCCTGATGATGAACCACACTCGTTACCCGTCAATATAAATTATGATGTAATTTTCAGATGATGAACCACACTCGTTACCCGTCAATATGAATTATGATGTGATTTTCACTAAAAACTCTTCTCATAAATCTGTTATGGATAAATTTATCGCTTAAACAAAATCTGAAAAATCAAAAAATACTTTAATATTTTCCTTAAATTCTTAGTCAAATCTGAAAAATCCAAAATAAACTTTAATATTTAAATTATGATATTTGCCCAATGTTGTGTTATCGACCATGAGTGATTATGTCAAAACTAAATTAAGTGAGTCATACGATGTATTGTATCTGGTCATTTCTTAGTTAAGACAAAGCTTACAGGGTTTATCCAATACATCTTGCAGTTTTTGTTACTTATTGTACAACGCATTTGGTAGCTTCTAAGAGCTCACTTGAATGGTAGATATCCAATGCATTTGCAGTTTTTGTTACTTATTTTACAACGCATGTGGTAGCTTCTGAAAGCTCACTTGATGTGCTTATTTGCTGATCCGACTTTCACCAAAAGGAACACCGCATCCACAAACAAATTGTTTTTTAGATCCTGGGAATAATGTCTTTGGCGAGATACATAAACGTAAACCTCATTTTTCTTCTGCAACATACTGTGTCATCCTTTCACATTTATGGCCTGAACGTGCATTAATATACTTATTGAACTAATTCTAAGAACGGAGATTGTTTTTTTTGGAAAGTTATGGAAATTCTGGTTATATTTTGAGAAAATTTGGCTGGAATTTTTGGTAAATCCAAGTTGCAATTGTTAAATTTCAAAATTTTAAGTACTTCAGATATTTTTATAGTGCAGAATCAATTTCTATTATCAAAAGCATTATTGAAATACTACCTCTACAGAATTTTTTGGAAAAAAATTACCTAGATTCCAGCCACTTTTATATTTTTATGGTGCTGAATCAATTTCTACTATCAAAAACATAATTCAAATATTACCTCTACACGGACTTTTTGGGAAAAAATTACTTAGA
The DNA here is from genome assembly GCA_031772625.1 of Pinus tabuliformis. Lineage (NCBI taxonomy): Eukaryota > Viridiplantae > Streptophyta > Pinopsida > Pinales > Pinaceae > Pinus > Pinus tabuliformis. Next base: position 892,523,237 of record CM062813.1, read on the forward strand.
TTCCAACCCCTTTTAACAATCCAAGCAATATCTCAACTTTACTAGACTACTAAAAAATCTTCCGCCCCTCTGCTTCGGAAAAACCCGACAGATCCGAGCTCTGTGACATCGCTATCAACTGAAAATCATTCATTAGAATTGGCCCCGTTTCCTCCGTAGCGTGCAAGAAATTTATGGAAACTGAATGGTAACATAATTTTCAGGTATTGAATGCATTTGTTTGTTTGTTTATTAATAAATACCTCAGTGTTTGGAGCAATCCTCCTCCACAAGCTTAGTCGGGGAATATTGTTGCTTAAGCCTTAAACCACTCATCTTTCACTATTTCTGGTATAGTGGTCCGCCGCATAGTGAAATTTGAACACGCATATTCTTTATGTTCTTTCAAATCTCATCAAATCAAATATGCTATCAATTGGTTTTCACCCACCGTTTTCGGATTGGGATCAAGTATTCGTTTAACCAAATTGCCAGCGACAGGAGACACCCAATCTGGACTCTTGAACTTGCCTTTGAAAATCTGCACAGGGAGCTCTGGATTGATAAAATATTCTAATAATATATAGTTTTTACATAAATTATTGTGATGTTTCCATGAATTACTTTATAGTACAACACAGCTAGATTCATGTCCTCCAATGGCAGCCAACCGGTCAAAAGAACAAAGAGAATGACTCCGCAAGACCAAACATCGGCTGCACCGTGATATATTCTGTCAACAATCAACTGCACAAACCAAACAAATTCTCTGATCAAACATAACATTAATAAGGGGAACAGTAGTGGGAACATTAATAATCTCCCTTGTAATTTGTTTTTAAACCAGGGGTAAGATCCTCTGAAGAAGGTATATTAATCCTGGTATATACAATATTCACCGCTACGTTGTAGGCAGCATGTTCGGTGGCTGATATGATGTGCATGATATGATGGCTGGGGCGGATGGCTTTAGCTTCCCTAGCCGTGTTTGATCTCTGTGGAGGACCTCTTGTTTTGGGGATATGTGAGGGTTATGTTGTAAAAATCAGCTGGCTTCGGGGTATTTCTGACTGGATTCGGCCATATTGTAATCTGACTTCAACAGATCGGCCATATGTAATCTGAAGGTTTCGACCATATATAAGGATTTCTCTAAAAAAAAAAACATGTTCGATGGCTCGATCCCGGAGGGGAGGCTAATATCTTGCTGTCCTAACCAGTCGTGCTGTCCTAACCAGGCGCGATGTCGCGCATGGACAATATTGTTAATATCACGAACTGGTAAAAAAGTAGACGAAATTACGAAGTTAATTGATTCAAAGAAAGGTTTATACGCCTAATAAATATGTGAACATGTACAATCTCATGCATCGTAGGTATATAGATTTATTATTATTTTAATAAAAAAATTACTATATTTTATAGAAAAAATAAATTTCCTTTAAGTAGGAATTGGGCTTCATTTACTTTGATATTATTAATTATATAAAATAAAATAAAATTTATATAATATTATATTAATTGTATCAACCCAAATAGGTAGGTTTTGAGAGTTGGAGATGTGAATAAGGATGTCTTTTTTGTAGTAAGATTTTTAAAATTATAATTTAATTATTAATAATTTTAAGTAAATAATAAAAATTTAAATTTTAAAAATATTTTGTAATATTTTTAATAGAGTTGTCTATAATGCGATTTTTTGGAGATTCCGGTGACGAAATCCGGCTAAAGAAATTGAGGTTAAATCTTGATTTGTTGCAGTTAAAATGGTTTTTTAACTACATATTTGGATTCAACACCCTGGAAAATCCCTGGGACGCTTTCATTGTGCAGAACCTAGCTATCAAACTTGCCATTCCAATAAATTCCTGCCGCCACCGGAAATACTTTCAAAAAGTCGGGTTATAGACAACTGCATTTTTAATAATATATAAATTAAATATTGAGTTTATTTTAAATAGTTATTTTTTTAATAAATTAATTAATTTAAAAAAATGTAATAAATTTTTATTTTTAAGAATTTTATATTATATATATTTAATTTATATATTATTTTTTTATAACTAATATAGATTTACTTTAACCACTCATCTATCAAGTGTTAAGAGGGATCAAATTTTTTGAGGTGTAAATTTTTTTTAAAGTGCAAAATTTGCAAAAAGTTTTCATCTTAAAAAATATGATCTTTCTTGACACTTGTTAAATTCATGTTTATATATATATGATCCAAATTAAGTAAAAAAAATCATATTTATTTTTTCCGAGGAAAAAATCAAAACTTTTTATTAAGAGACTATAAAAAGTTTACATACAAATTGGTCATATGCCATACTGCTGGCTCATATGATTCTGAAAACTGCTCAACATCATGGAGCTGTTTCTGCTGTTTTGTGAAACTGTAATAGTCTTCCTCCCGGCTGGAGGTAAAGTCAAAACTCATAGCAACAAACGGAAACCTGGGGTCTCCTTCAACGAAGGAAAAACAACCCCTTACAACAAAAATTATAAGTCTAAAACCAAGTGAATATATACAAAAATTATATTTTAAAAGTCAGTTTGCTGTAGCTGAAAACTGGAGAAAAACAACTATAAAGGAGAGTATATACAAAATATAAAACAGGAATATATATCCGAGAAATGTGCTGTCAAAAACGATGTAAAAACTGTGATCAAAAAGGCTGAGCATATGGAGGCTGATCTGATATGTAAGACTGCCCCTGTCTGGTCTCTTCTACTGTCCAGCTGCCCGGATCCTGTTGTAGACCAGCCTTAGATAGCTGATCTGCTTCCTCATTCCTGTCCCTGTAGATATGGCAAATCGAAAACCTGTTAAAGTATGTCTTCAGAATAGAAATTTCATCAACAAGTGTCTTCAAAATCTGATTTTGACAAGATGCAGTTCCATTGACCCAGTTTATGACATTTAGTGAGTCCCCAAAAGTCTGAATAGAGTTGAAGTTTCCGTGATGGAGCCAGCATAAAAGGTATCGTAAGGCCGATAATTCAGCATAGTTATTTGTGCCTGTACCCAGCCCAACAGAAGCTTTTAGAATGTGATCCGGATTAATGTGTATGCACATGCCTGCCCCAGCCCTATTGTTTTGGGAAGCCCCATCAAAGAACCCACAAGGAATGCCCTCCTGTATAATGATAGGTTTTTGTTTTGATTTGGGTTTCTTGTCCTCAGGGGGAGGCAAGGCAGAGTATATGGCTGTGATATTAGTGGCAATAACGGAAGAAGGTGTGTCCTTATCTTGGAACAGACTCTTGTTTCTAGCAAGCCAAACTCCCCAACAGAAAATAAGGGGCAGGTTCCTCAAGTTCCCCTCCGGATAGGTTTGCCACCATTTCCTCCAAGCAGCATCCAAGGGGTCATGCCCCCACAAAGCCTTTACCTTGAGCGAATCAGTGACCTCCTCCCATATCTTTCTTGAGAAAGCACAGGTTGTGAAGAGATGACTGATGGTTTCCTCATCAGATTTGCATAAAGGGCATCGCCCTGGCCCAGCTAAAAACCTGGCTTGTAATGTTTCCCATGTTGGGACCTTCCTTTTTAAAATGCACCAGAGAAAGAGCCTAGATTTGACTGGGCATTTGAGTTTCCATATATCTTTGGCCCACCATTCCGGTGCTCCCCAACCTTTCTTTCCCATTAGAAAAGAGTATCCATCTTTTGGGGAATACTCCCCAGATTTGCTTTGTGCCCACATCAAGCAGTCAGGTTCATCTTTTATCCTGACATTGGATCGTTGTAGTTCTTTGATGAACCCCTCCCATTCGTTCTTCCATCTAACATTTAACCCTAATTCTTCATCATCCTTCCAAGCCTGACCCCAGATAGTAGACTGTCCTGCTCTTTCCACCTGATTTAATGATGTAATACCTTTAGTATCAAGGTGTCTAAGAAGCCCTGGCGATAAAGCATAAGCTTCGTTGCATCCAACCCAGGGGTCTCTGCCAATCCTGACCTGTCTTCCATCTCCCACTTTCCAAGCTAAACCTTGCTCGATCACTGAAAAGGCTTCCACCGTGACCTTCCAGATTGCTGAAGAACTTTTTACCTTCTTATCTTGACTCCGGATCCATTCTTCCAGAGGGATTGGGTCTATATACTTCCTTTTCACCACCCTTGTCCACAGGTTTTCCATAGTTATTAGCCTCCATCCTGATTTTGATGCTAATGAAATGCTGAACTCAGGGAGTCTTTTAATTCCCCACTCTCCCCATTCTTTTGGTCTGGCCACTTTGTCCCAAGCCACCCAAGGTAAACCCGAGGATTCCTTTGATCCTGCCCATAGGAATCTGCAACAGATTCTTCTGATTTTCTCCATCACTCCTTTAGGAATCCATGTCAGAGCGGCCCAGTATACTGGAATGGCTAACAAGACTGATTTAATAAGGGTCAGTCTGCCAGCTCTGGATAGCCATCTAAAGCTCCAGTGTGATATTCTGGATTCTATCTTTGCAATGAGCCAGTTCCAATCCTCTTTCTTGTATGCAGCAGGCTTTAACCAAAAACCCAGATATTTGAAGGGAGCTTCCAGAGGTTGAATGGGGAAAGGAAATAGATTAGCCATTCTATTTCTTTCTCTTCTTTCAAAATCTGCAACACAAGCTTGGGATTTCCCAGAGTTTATCTGCATTCCAGTGGCTTTTAGAAAAAGATCAAAAATACATTTTAACTCCTTTAATTCACTGCAATTACCATTGGTGAAAATCAGGATATCATCAACGAAAAGAAGGTGAGTGATGTAGAGATTGATTGCTACATCGATACCTTTTACCTTCTCCTCTCTTCTGGCTTTATGTATTAGTTGGCTTAGCCCTTCTGCCACAAGGAGGAACAGGAGAGGGGATAATGGACACCCTTGCCTGAGGCCTCTCTGGCTGTTAAAGAAAGAGGAGGCTGCTCCATTGACCAGTACTGCAAAGCTGACATTTGTGATGCATCCCATAATCCAGCTGACAAAAGGATAGCTGAATCCCACATGTGTTAGCAGCATCCTTAGATAGAGCCAGCTGATCCTATCATAAGCTTTGGATAGGTCGATTTTGAGAACAACTCCCTTCTTTTTCTTCATTTTGACACTATGGATAACCTCCTGGGCTACACCAATGGCTTAGTGAATCTGTCTTCCATCCAGGAACCCAAATTGTTCCATTGATATATTTCTAGACAGGATTGGTGCAATTCTGAGAGCAATAACCTTTGAAATAATCTTGTAAATGCAATTACATAATGAAATTGGTCTAAAGTCTTCAAAACTTTCTGGATCATCCTTCTTAGGAATGAGAGCAATAAAGGTTGAGTTAAAAGGTCTATATACTTCTCCTTTCAGCCTTGACTCTTCAACTACTTCAGTTATTTCGGCTCCAATTTGTTCATAAAAATGGAGAAACAATTCTATAGTCCAGCCATCAGGGCCTGGGCTTTTGTCCTTACCCATGAGCTTCATAGCTGCTTCAATCTCCTCCTTAGTGACCGGAATTGTAAGATCTTCTGCTTCATCTTCCTCAATGAATCTAGGAAAACTTTGCACAGTTCTAAAGACTTCTGCAATAGTAGCCTCTCCCTGATCTGCAAAAATGTTTTGAAAATGTCTTTTTCCTAATCCAGAAAGCTCTGGAAAGGAACTGACTTCTCTCCCTTCTTCATCTTTTAGGCGCCAGATAGTATTTACAGATTTCCTTCCTTTTGCAAAATTATGGAAAAACCTAGTGTTCTCATCCCCAGATTTTAGCCAAATTGCTCTACTCTTGATCCTCCATTCTTCTTCCCTTTCCAAAAGAATTTTATTTTGCTGCTTCTCCAAGTGAAGGATTCTGTCCTTAGTGACTTGTGAGGAGTATCCATCTATCTCCATACTCTCCATCTGCTTCAGCTCCTCCCTTATTCTGATCATCTCCTCATTTTGTTTCAATTTTCTATCCTTAGCCCAAGAGATTGTAGCTTTCTTCAATCTTTTTAAATTCTCCATGAACAAAAAACTTTTATCCTCACCTGTATTGTGAACTGGGTGAATCCAAGTTTCTTTAAATAGATTGCAGAAAGAGGGATCTTGGAGCCAAGCAGGGTTGAACTTAAAAGGGGCAGGTGGTTTGGGAGGAGGAATAGTTAAATCTAAGAAAATCGGGAAATGATCCGAATTCCCTATTTCCTCCACCCACTGTCTGATCATTGGAACTTTGGAAGGTAAAGACTCCGCTAAAAGAAAACGATCTAGTCTTTTGGCAATCCGATCTTCTCCTATCCTTCTATTCCTCCAAGTAGGCTTTAATTTGATCGGAGAAGGGTCTATTAAGTTATTCTCCGTGATGAGGTTGAAGAAAAAATCTGTAAGGGGGTCTTCTCTCGCAGATGGACCCCAAGCTTCAGCTCTGCCAATGGAAAAATTTAAATCACCTCCCAAAATCATCGACGGGGATTTCATCACAGCTTTTGACATCAATTCTCCCCAAAAAGATTCCCTACCCTGACATGGCCCATAGATATTTACTAAAGTGATGGGGAAAGTGAAGTCTGGGATTAACACCTCCATGCCCATAACATTTTTCATCCCCCATTGATTGATGGCTTTTACCCTCCCTTCTTTGAAACCAATTGCAAGTCCCCCCGAATGACCAGAGGCATCCATAGCAGTAAAAACCCACCCAGGCAGAAGGGATTTAAGCATAGGTTCAATCTCTGAAGCCTTCCCCAGGGTTTCTTGCAGAAAAATAACATCTAAATTTGAGTTAGATATCCAATCTTTCAAGGCCAGTTTTTTAGGTTTGCTGGCCAAACCTCTGCAATTCCAGGATGTCAGGATCATTTAATAACACCCTCAGGGGGATGAGCTGCTCTAAGAACCCCGGAATAGAATATTGTTTGCCATCTGCAACATCCAATTTAGCTTTAAGTTTTGCCTTGGTCATATCGGATTTCCGACCTCTTTTGTTTTTGGAGCTGTTTTGTGAAGGGGTCTGTCCCAAGCCACCTAAAGACCCCTGATCATCATATTTCCCTCCCAAAGATCTCAGGTTGTAAGGGCAAGGAGGCCGATTTGCTGGAAGTGAAAGGGGAGGCCATTTATCTTCACAGTTTATATCCAGGGACGGTAAAGCTTCAGCAATGGTTTCTACAGTCGGGCATGACTTTAAATGTTCCATATTTACATCATTATTATTTTCTTGCTCTTGATAGAATGAAGACGACATATTTATTTGTACAGAAGTATGCTCAGGAGAAATAAGAGAGGAAATAGGGGTCCCAGAGCACATACCCTTTTCCGCTTCGTCGTGTGGGGTTTGATTAGCATTATCTTTCTCGGCGATCTCTACCGCAGCTTCCGCTTCTTTAGCTGTTTCCTCCACAGCTTCCACCGGTTGAGTAACGTTCGCCATAGCAGCCTCCTGTATTTTTGCATCTTCGTCCACTGGAACCTTCACAGTCTCCTCTGTCTCCAAGTTCCTTGTTTCTTGTGTCTCCGTCATTTCGTGCTCCATAGTCATCTGAACATCTGCTTGAACATTTTCTCTGTAAGCTGTCGTCCTTCGGAAATGTCTCCTTCTTCTCATCTGTGGACAGTCTTTTGCCAAGTGCCCATACTCATGGCACCGATGGCATCTAAATGGCAGGTATTCATAGTCTATTATCTGCTCATACACGTAGTCATTGAATTGAAGATTAATTTTTTGTGCCAAGCCTCCACTCGGGTTGAGCATGACTAATATACACGCCATCGCCCTGTTTTTCGTTGCCAAGAAGGACATATCTGCTTCCAGGTAAACCCCCAGCCTATTACCAATAGATTTGAAAACTTCCTCTGTCCACAGGAAGGATGGTAAGCCTGGAGCACGCACCCACACAGGGAACTCATCCGTTCTTTCCTTGATTGCATCAAAAAGGGGGGACCATTTCTTTAGCAGAACAGGAATGTTCCCTATGTGCCAATTTCGATGGAGAACCCAATCTGCCGATTCTCTATCTACAAATCTGAGCTTAAACCATCCTTTCGCTAAAACTAGGGCTTCAAACTGTAAAGGTCTATCATGTGTGAAAACTTTCTCACCCCAATCTTGAAGAAATTCAGAAGTGTATTTCTTACCTCTAGCTCTACCGACCAAGGTACAGTCTGCAACAACTAGGGCTTCTATCATGGAAACCTCCATCCCAAGGACCAGATTGCCTGCTATCGCCTGAGATCCAATGGGTCTTTGCGGTTTCCTTTTCGCTCCTTTATCTCTTAACTCTTCCACCGACGATCTTATTCCTTTTCGACCATTAATTATTTCAGGGATTATCTGTGTTGTGCCCACATGAGGTTCTGTCTCCAACTGTGACGGAAACTGACCCGAAAGACCCGTGTCGCCATTCCCAGAAGGGAAAAATTCCGTCTCCAGACCATCAGTGCCTGCCTGCTCCCCCACTGAAGTATCTCCGGGGTCGCTAGCTGAAAACCCTTTTAGATTTGGGGGTTCTCTTGGCAGGGTAACCCTTGTAATCGAGGGAAAACCTCCTTGAGCCCTTGAAAGTTCAAATCCTGCAGAAAGCCCTAAGTGGGTTATATCTTCGAAACCCTTAGAGGGCGCAAACCGGGTTATCGGTGCCTTGCCCTTTGGGTCATTGGGTAAACCTTCCTCATTAACCCCACACAACACTGTTTCTCTCGCTGCCTGCTTGGAGGCGGCCGAAAAGCCGGTAATGTGAGCCTCGCTGCCCGAATCCTTGCCTTGAGTCAAGAACAGTGGAGTATTCGCCTGTGATACAGCCTCCAAACTTGGCAGTTCGATAGCCCCAAAATAGTGTTCCACGTTCTGAGCGGTGATATCCTTCCCCCACATAGAGAGGATGTCTTCTACATCTGGGTCCAGAGCTAACAATTCGGCGGGGTTAACCATAGTTCGAACCGTTCCAAGGTAACGCGTCAACCGACAGTCAATGGGAAAAACTTCACGGATGCTTGTTGATTAAAAACGGAAAATAGGCGGATAACGCTGAGAGCAAACAGTAATATGGTAAAACTTAAGAAAAAACAAAACATGCACCGAGGCAATCATTTAACCTCCACCTGCCAGTCGACATTGCAGATGATGGCCCCCCGCGTCGGCAGCTGTGCTTGGCGTCTGACCCATTCTACCTACCCGAGGCCTGTGCGTGGTTCCGCCCTGTGCCCTGGTTTCGAAACCCTAACCTGCTCCATTTTTTCTCCTCTCCCCTTTTCCCCTTCGTCAAAGTTCCTACTCTTTTCTTGTTTTAAATCATATTTATATATAGATAGAAGATCCAAATTTCCTAAAATTAATAGCTAGATAGAATGATAATTAATTAAGAGGAATAAATTCAATTTGAATGAAACATAACCAAACTATTATATTGTTAAGGAGCTTTAAGAGTGAGTCTAATAGTTAAGAGCATGTGTTTCTTTCAAAGAGGTGTCGAGTTCAAATCCAAAGGGGGTAGAGTATATATATCTCTATAAACTTGAGCAATCAAATCAGTGGATAAATGGTAGTTTATTATCACACAAAGAAGATGGTATCATGCACTAATTTGGTGATTTTGCAGAGGTGGGTGCCTTGTCCCACAAATAAGAAAGTACCATACACCAATTTGGTCGGTACATAGTGGTGGGTCCCTTATCCCACAAATAAGAAGGCCCCATCTACCAATTTCCACAAATAATAAGTCTTGGTGTGTATAGGTGGTTCTCTTATATTACAAATAAGAAGGTCTCATACACCAATGTAGTTGCCACATAGAGGTGGGTCCCTTATCCCATAAATAAGGTCTCATACACCAATTTAGTTGCTACATAGAGGTGGGTCCCTTATCCCATAAATAAGAAAGTCTCATACACCAATTTAGTTGCTACATAGTGGTGGGTCCCTTATCCCATAAATAAGAAGGTCCCATATGTCAATTGGGTGTCTAGCTTACTTGTGAGCTTAAAAATGAATGTGATAAGGCTCAAGAAGTAGGCTCCCTGCTATAGTGGAGTCTCAACTCCTACTAAATCATAGATTCATAATATATTGGAATATTAGATATACTCTTGGTATTAGTGTTATAGTGGTAACCACTAAGTTTGATCTTGAACCTTACTTAGATTACTCCAATAAATTATGAATTCTCGATAATAAAAATTAATTAATTAAAAAATTATATATATATATTTTTTCTAATTACAAAATCTATTAAAAATTAAAAAACCAATGTAAAAATTTAACATATATCTGATATATCTACCAAAAATATAAATTATTATTATTACTAGAAAATAATAAATTAAATATAATAATAAATATACAATATATATTTAATTATATCTTCAAAATTCCATTAAACCATTGATTTAATTCATTGTATGCCATCAAATAACCATATACTTTTATAATTAAATACCAATGAAGGCAAACCTGAGAGTTAAGTGTGTGCTTCATGTTACATGGCTCCGGCGCCCATCCCCAAAATACTATACCGTGTGAGTATCTAGAATATTTGTGAATCTTTATAATCGTGAACTTCAAACTTTTTGTAAGTGAAGGTTAAATGAATAATAAACCTTTAGAATTTTTTCATTATTAAAAAATCATATGTCATATCTAACCTATATGGATTTGGATGTATTCATAATTTTTTTACTTTAATAGGAAATAAATTAATATTTTTTTTTATTTTTTTTTATACCTATATTTGGTTTAAGAGTTCACATTTTTGACATTTAGAAAAATATCATAATAATTTGAGATTTAAAGATATTTAGTTGAAATGAAAATTATTTTTTATAAATCATTAATGAATCGTTTTAGATGCTATAGTTTTATTTAAATACTAATAATAATAATAAATCAACTTATTTAAAAAACATCCACCACTGGAATTTGCCAGCCTTTGTCCTCCATTCCTTATTTCAAGTTGAGAACATAGTTAGAGCTGAGGGAGAGCTATTGGAAAATGTTCTTGGAGCATCGAGTCTCGGCTGAGGACGTGCAACAAACGCGACTGTCGTGAGACATGTTTTTGATCTGCACACACATTTGAGATTTTGGTTGTTCGTTACATACATGAATGTGAAGGAGTTCGATGAAGAAATTGGAGGCACGCTGATCAAATTCCCATGGCATCCCTACAAAAAGGGTACGTTGAAAGGCGTTGTAGGAATACCGTATTTGGTAAATGCCCTTATATGTTATTTTGAATGCGGTGTATTGATCTCCGCAATTTAAATTATTTTAAAGTCTATCAACTCTTATCTTGTTTTAATAAAAGTGAATGGAAAGTTTTTTTTGTTGAATTGAGGCTCTGTGATCTATATCAAATTATGAGAGATTTTTCGGGGTAATTCACATGATATTTGATTTGTCGACGCGTTTCGAACCAACTAGTGTGGTTCATCGTCATGACAAGTTGAAGAATCAGATTTAGCATTGCATGTTAAATAGTCCCAGCAGAACCTCCAATGGTTATAATCTTTGACGAGGCAACGACTATATTAACTAACGGCTAAATATCACTCGGGGACACTTAGAGGCATAAAAAATAAGTTAATTTCATAGCTAGTTAGTGATAATATTATTAAATTAAAAGTCAAAGAGACCAATGATTTTCTTAGGGGTTTTAGACATATATATATATATATATATATATATATATATATATATATATAATAAATTAATTTAAAAAATTATTAAGTTGATAGTTAATTATAAAAAGTGTTAACTATTTTAATAAAAATATATAAAATAAAATATTAGAATCAGTGAAGTATTAGAAAAAATAAGATTTTAAATATTCATATTTAAGTAATTGTTTCTCTAATTGTCACATCAACCTAGAGGCATTACCTAAGTTAATTTAATTGTTTATATGAATTTATCTAGAGGTCTTAACTATATATATATATATATATATATATATATATATATATATAAAGGATAATAGTTAGTATAAACAAAAAAATAATGATAGACTAAGTCAAGTGTTGGAAAGAAAATAGTATAATTAATCGTTAATCTTCATTGTTAAAAAAAAAAAGCTCAAAGGACATGAACAAGCCAAAAAACGAGGGAGCAGAGGAAGGGAAGAAAACGACTAGGAAGAGAGTGCTGGGATCCAGCAACTACTAATCTTCCAACCATCTTCTCTATTGAGATTGCTCGGCCTTTTTTCAATCTCAAAGGTTTTTTTTTTTTTCATTAAGAGTAGAGGAAAAGCTTTGAGCCTTCTAGCTTTTATTTAAATCTTATTAAAATAATTTTGGTATTTTAAAATTTAAAAATAAAAAGTGAGAGAGCCATAGTTTGTTATATAAATTTTGCATTTGCATCGACAAGCTAGAAGGTTGTTTAGAGGAAGTACTCTGTGCTGGCATCAGCTTAGCTGGGATAGTCATCAGCCTTTCTCTCTATGCTGACGATATTGTTCTTCTCGCAAGGTACCCATCTGATATTGATAAGCAACTTAGACTTCTTAAGGATTTCTACTCTACCATGGGTATGATTGTTAACACTAACAAAAAAAAAGTTATGATTATCAAATCCAAGAAGGAAACTTATGCTAGTTTTATGTATGTTGGGAATGGGTCCCCTGGGGTCAATTTTGGGGTTAAAAACCCAAGTTTTGGGGAAAAAGGCCCGAAGTTGTATAAAGAAATGTAAAGTCTCCGCATTTTGAGGTCGCAGAGCGCGAATAATCTGAAGGAAAAAAGGGTTTTCCACCCTTAGTCTAGATAGTTTGTGTTAGTTTTTGAGATCCAGCCTTGGTTCACGGACCATGGGATTGTATAAAAAGTAGAGTAGAAGAAAAAATGAAGTAGAAGTACTTGATGAGTCTGTAAAGAGATAAGAGCAAGAGTCTTAGCATAGTGCGTGCGCGAACCCCTGCAACTGTGTGAGCAGGGCGCATAGAGTCTGTATTGGGAATCTGAATCATCAATAAAGAGAAGTATTTTGAAATTACTGTGTACTTTCCATCTGTGTATGTGTTATTTTACTTCTGTTATAAATGTTGCAATTATGCTATGTTGAATACTGGGGTTATGAATTAATGCTATATTGATGCGCGAATCTATGTATTTCACTTTGTCATATGAACACAAGTAAGAATATATGTTTATGCAAAGATAACCGTAATACATGTTAAAGTTAACCAATACTTAAGCTAATTTGGGTAGACATAGAAGTAAGACTAATTACAGAAGCGCGTAAGCACCTGATCTATCTATTTAGGGTCCGTGAAGGATGACCAGAGACTTTCGTGGAGGCTCTAAGGATGAATAAGAGAAGTACATTGATAAGCTCTAAAGGGCTTATTGAACTGCACGAAGGTAGAGCGAAGGTCTAAAAACCGAAATCATAACCATCTCAGGGTGCAGAAACTTGGTTCCTGCATCCCCCCATACTGCTTCGGGTGAGACTTGAGTCTGTGCTCCGCTGATTGATGCCGAAAGAGGTAGTAGTGTATGGATTTGCTTGGCTGCTTAATGTTGAACCTAGGTTAGGGCCCGTCAAGAAAACAAATGGTTCCGTTGCAAGGACAGGGATATGTATAACGAGATGTGTGATGTCGTATCATTGGAATCCAACTAAGAAAGAGATCGAAAATTGGTTGGATAGAAAGATCCACGACTTCGTGGTGCAAGAGAACAAGAATCCATGAATAATGATAGAATAGTGGTTGGACAAATATTTGTACACATAAATACACAAAATCTTTCTTTGTTCCTTCTCGGTTGAGTTATATGAGTGGATCCCGAAGTTGGTAGAGGAAAAGGAAGGTGGAGGCTTGACAATCCGATTGTTTGGACATTGGAGTTATTACAGAGATTGGAAGCCTTTGAAGATAAGATTGCGTGCACTATTGACCATTGGCTCAACTGCATCATAGGAGGATTTGTGACAGAGTTCACAGTCGATACTTCTGTTAGTTACAGCGAAGCAGAGCACCGCTTATTTAAAGGACCGCGAGGTAAGTATTTGAAGTCACTAAATACTTGGATTAAGATGCTTTTGTGTGAAAAGTGAGTCATGCGGTTACCTTTACGTTTGGAGCTATGTGAAGTGGAAGGTATTTCAGGGACGGAGGAAGAAAAGGTCCTGAGTATAGCCCACTGATTAAACCTCCTTTGAGTGACAACGAAGGAATAGTGCAGTCTTCTCTGTTGAGTTCTATTCAACTAATAAGAAAACGGTTCCCGCGAATACCTACACTGCCCCCATCCTCGTCCCATCCATCCACACCGTCACCATCCTCACCTCCACCACTCACCCCATCACCCACACCACCGCCACCTCCACCATTGTTCAACATGGTGAACTCCATAAAACTACCTATATTCAAGGGCATAGGGAATGAAGATCCTGACTAGTTTTGGTTCGTCGCAAAGGCTGTGCGGGAAGCTGAGGGTATCACGGATGACCAAATGAGGAAAGACACACTAGTTAGTGCTTTGCAGGACCGCACACAAATGTGGTACATTAAGTACAGTACTGATAACCCAACGTCTGCGTTGGCAGATATCCAGGCTGCGCTGAATAGAGAATTCAGTAGACCTAAGTCTCAAGTGCAATCAATTGTGGGATTCAAGGAGATCATGATGAAGCCTGGGGATACGCCTTGGGATTTGGTTCAAAGTTTGAAGTGTACGATCCGTGAAGCCAACATGAACCTAACTGATTCGTGGCCTCGCTCCTACCCCACCTAAGGGTTGCGTTATCACAACAGAAGATTGGGACCCAGGAAGAATCTCTAGAAATTGCGATGAGACTACATGAGACACCAATGCAGGATGCTAATATGCGGGTTCAGCAGATTCATGCGCAGTTGCAGAACCTTTGCCTTCAAATGAAAAGTCTAAAGAAAGACCGAATAGCTCGGCCAGAGGTGCGCGAAGAAGTTTGGTGCCTAAAATGCAAAGGTCAGGGGCATGACAAGGATAACTGTCCAGTCTTTTCGAACTATGTTGCAGTAGGGGGACCAATGCCTCTAAGGCTGGAAGCTGCGGCGAGGCCATGTGCAGGGCCCACGCTATCGTGTGCCATATGCCAAGTCGATGGGAACATGTGACTGACAACTGCCATTTGCTGCAGAAATTTGTACAGACACCACAACGAACCTTCTGCAATTTCTGTCAATTGGTAGGTCATGACGAGCGAAATTTCCCTAGCTACGATTTAATGATGGAAAAGACACCTGCATACATGGTGCAGGTAGAAACACGGCCTCTAGACCAAGGCATTGGGCGAATGCGAGGTGAGTATCAGGGGCGTGAATGAGGCCAAGGTGGAGGGGGGCCTGGTAGAGGCCAAGGGCAGCTTATTTGTTACAATTGTGGAGGACCAGGACACTACACGAGGGACTGTCTGAATCTGACGTGACTGTCATACCACTACTATTCTCAGTTTAACCATGCGATTGAGGATTTCCTTGTATTTTTGGCTAAGATTCGTGAAAATGGGGCGCAACCTCCGCACCCGACACAGAACCTCCAGATGATGAGGGCCAAGCCTCGCGAGGAAGACCCTAAGGTAAACATTACGTTGTGGAGCAGAACAACGACAGGGGAGGATAAAGGGAAGCAGCCTACAGAAGGTGAATGGGTCCACAGAACACTAGAAAAGAATATTGGGTTTGATTTGGAGTGCGTGAAAGCAACATTTATGGAAGCAAAGAAAACCTTTGCTAAGGCTTCTACCTCAGGAAGTGAGGAGAAACTAGTTGAAGAAATGGACCCATGCATGATTACCATGTTCTTGGAGATCTGCATGAAACTACTCTGCGATAGTAAGGCTGTGAAGAGCCTACAGGAACTAATCAATCGGTGCGCTAGAAAGGATGGAGCTACTGGCAAACCACGCGTAGTTAGAAAGCTTGGAAAGAATAAGGCAAGGACTGGGTGCAAGATGAGGCTCACCGCGCAGATAGGGGAATACGAAATGGACCAAGTTATCTTGGATCTGGGGTCCGATGTGAATGTTTTTCCAAAGAAAGCATGGGAATGAATGGGGAGACCTGCGCTCCAGTGGTCTCTAATCTAGTTAAGGATGGTGAATCAACAAAAAGTTATCCCAATGGGGAGGCTGCAAGGGGTGACAGTTGACGTCGAAGGCACGAGTGCACTGGTAGATTTTGAGGTAATAGAGATTGTGGATGATAGCAATCCCTACTCTGTGCTCCTTGGAATTGATTGGGCCACTGACATGAATGGGGTAATCAACCTGAAGAAACGAAAGATGATATTTGAAAAGAAGTCGCTCCATGTAGTGGTGCCACTGGATCTTGCAGAAGGACTACGCTATACAGAACCAGTCCGTGATTATGAAAGCGATGACGATTTGGACCAGATTTATAAGATAACGACGTGAGACCAGGATTGGGTAAATCCGACAGCAGATGGGCATATTTCATGGGACCGCGAGAGATCCTGATCATTAGATTCAGAGGAATAATTAAAGCACTGGCAGAACTGACTGCATGAAGTATCTACGCTGCATTGTAATATGATGACCAAGTCATTGCATTGCATGTCATAAGAAGTAAGGAATTTGCGTCATTATGATGGGCTAATTGATGTTGATCGCTTTTTGGATGCATTTGAGAGAATTGTCGGAGAAGCATCGCTTCCAGGCCTTGGACTGGGTACTGCGTGCTATGCTTGCAAGATGGTGGGGTACGCACAAGGATAATTTTGGTGATTGGTGCGACTATAGGAGGATGATGAGAATACATTTTGAACAGTCGAAAGTGCGGATGAAAAATAAGTATGATGGAAGGGATGATCCCCGTGATCACCTCGCGAAATGGACTAAGGCTTATGGAGCAGAGCCCCAGCCTGAATGGGTGCATCTGTTTTGTCATACCCTGGATGTCATACCAATGAATTGGTACTTGGAAATAGAGCTCCGCCATGGCACTAAAGAATGGGACATCTTGCGCCAGGGGTTTATAATGACGTTCAGCTTTGAGGATGGGTTTGATTGTATTGATGTGGTGCTACAGGAGGTTAAATGAACGCTATTTAGGATACCACAGGATCCTTTGGACCCGATTCAACCTGATTGGACTACCCAGCTAAACGACGCACTGGAATGCTATAACGTGACCGCCGAAGAAGAAGACAAGGATCCCAGAAAGATTACTATTTCGGAAACTGAGGGTCACAGCGAGGTTGAAGGTCCACAAATAGAGGATCTAGACATAACCATGCCACTGAAAACTATGCAGGTCAACATTGGCACAAAGGCGGAGCCGAAATTTGCAAGGATTTGGGACTATTGGGATGATGCGATAGTAGACAAGGTCACTGAGCTCCTCTGCGAATATTAGGATTTGTTCCCCATGAAGTTTTATGATATGAAGGGAATAATAGGAGATCTGGGCTTCATGAAGATCACCTGGGAACCAGACGCAAAACCTGTAAAACAAAGACCTTACTGCCTTAATCTGAAGTATAAGGAAAGGGTCTGCGCTGAGTTAGATAAGATGCTCACGTCAAGAATTATTGAACCAATGGAGGAATATGATTGGGTAAGCTCGATATTGGTTCAGGAAAAGAAACAGAAAGAATAAATAAGGATATGCGTGGATCCTTGGAAATTGAATGACGCTTGTGTGCATGATCCTTTCGTGACCCCATTCACTAACGAGGTCCTGGATAATGTAGGTGGCCAAGAAGCATACTCTTTCACTGATGGGTTCTCTAGGTACCATCAGATCAAAATCACGCTTGAGGATAGAAGAAAGATGACCTTCTTGACTAAATGGGGATGTTTTCAGTACACCTTAATGCCTTTTGGGCTAAAAAATATGCCAGCAATCTTTTTGCGTGTAGTCATTGCGACATTCAAAGACTTCATTCATAAATTTATGGAGGTATACTTTGACGATTAGACAGTGTTTGGATTGGTCAAGCGCCATGTGACAAGTCTGCACTTGATACTAGATACATGTCGGAGATACCAAATTGCGCTCAATATGAAGAAGTGTCTGTTTTGTGTCCCTTTTTCGATCCTAATGCGTCATGTGGTATGCATACAAGGATTGATGGTAGACCCTGCAAAGATCGCGGTGATAATCAACTTGGAGGCGCTGAGGAATGTGAAACAGTTGCGCTGAACTCTAGGCATATCAGATACTATAGGAAGTTCATCAAGAGCTATACCTAGATCATCGTGCTTATGGAGAAATTGTTGAAAAAGGATGCCACGTTCTGTTGGAATGATGAATGTCAGAAGAGCTTAGATGTGCTAAAAGAGAAAATGGTCACTGCACCGATCTTAGTCTTCCTGGATTGGAAGAAGGAATTTCATGTGCACGTGGATGCATCATGTATTGCATTCGGGGCCGTGTTGACATAGGCCAATGAGGGAGAACTTGATCGCCCTTATAGTGTTCGCAAGTAGGAAGCTGTCTAAAGCAGAGAAAAAATATTCCACAATAGAGTGCGAAGGATTAGCTATGGTGTACACGCTCCAGAAGTTCAGACACTATTTGTTGGGCGAACACTTTAAGATGTATATAGATCATTCCGCGTTGAAGTACCTGGTCAACAAGCCTGTGTTGGGGGAGAAAATATGTAGGTGGTTGTTGTTGTTCTAGGAGTATGACTTTGAAGTTATTGTGAAGTCAGGATGACTGAATGCAGGACCTGATCATTTGTCACACATTGAAACGGGAGAGGAACCTACTAATTTGGAGGAAGGGCTTCTTGATTCACAGCTCTTTGCGATACGTGTCGTGAACAGTCACTTTGAAGATATCATCCACTTCCTAACGACAGGATTGACTCAGGAAGGTTATACAAGTCAACAAAAGAAGGAACTAGTAGTGCACGTGGTAGACTTTTCTATCATTGCAGGGCACTTGTAAAAAATGGGGATAGATGAAATATTGCAACGTTATGTGCCTGACTTTGAATGAAGCAGCATCCTCTCTGAGGCTCATGGAGGAGTTGCAGGAGGAAATTATGCGGGGAAAGCAACAATGCAGAAGGTTCTACGTGCTGGGTTGTAGTGGCCAACCTTGCATAAGGATTCGAAAACATATTGTAGGGCATGTGATGCATGTCAAAGGACTGGTAGGCCGTCGCGGACTGTAGGCAATGTTACAACCATTCGAGAAATGGTCGATTGACTTTGTGGGTCCAATTCAATCTAAAGGAAAGAAGACGGGTGAGTGGTACATCATCACCGTGACTGAGTACTTGACCAGGCGGGTGGAGGTGCAACCTGTGAAGGATTGTATAGGCGCGACATCAACAAAGTTTATTTTTGAATATGTGTTGACAAGACTTCTTTTTCCAAAGATCATGATGAGCAATCGCGGTACACACTTTCTTAACAAAACAATCAGCGCTTTGACAGAAGAATTTCAGGTGTATCATCAGAAAAGTACGCCTTATCATCCGCAGGCTAATGGGATGGTCGAAGCATTCAATAAGATATTGGAGAGCGCACTGACGAAGGTCTAAAATGGTTAGAGAAATGACTGGGATGTGCGCATACCTGTGGTGCTATGGGCCTACAGAACGACTTGCAAGAAGCTGACTAGGCAAATGCATTTCAGACTTGTGTATGGAATAGAAGTTGTGATGCCAATGGAATACATTGTACCTAGTTTATGCATAGCGGAACTCACAGGAATGGCGAACCACAGAGCCCTAGAAGATAGGCTCGTGTAGCTAGCAGAGCTTGAGGACGACCTATTTCTAGCTGGATTTCATCAACAAGTTCAAAAGGAGCGCGAAAAGGCATGGCATGATCAACACATCAAACTCTGCACCTTCAAGGTAAATGATTTGGTCTTGTTATATGACATTAAATTTGATAAATTTCTACAGAAATTTAGGATACACTGGCTAGGGCCATATGTCATCAAGGAGATTACTAATGGTGGAGCAGTTTAGTTGGTTAAATTGAATGGAGAACCCTTCCCAGGGAAGGTGAATGGTAGACGATTGAAGCCATACACCAGTGATCCAGCTAGGTGACTATATGAGGGAGGCACAGTCTTAGTGCTCTAGGCAGCTGAAAGGAAGAGTGGGACTATAAACTACACTGCTCGAGTTGGAGAGCTATGCGATAGGGAAACTACACGGAACAAAGATATGTCACAAAGCCCGTAGAAGCACGTAGGGAGTTGCGCTACCAAGGGAAAGAATGCATAGGATAGTCGGAAAGTGATCGTTAAAGTCACTGTTCATGATTTCATGATGAAAAAAGGCCAAAGGGAGAGAGGGGCGGCATTTAAGTCGGAATTTATGGACCAGATCTTTGAAAATCTGCTGCCAATCTAGCATTAATGAACCGATTTTTGGGGGAGCGGCCGTATTTGAATTTGAAAGTACCTATAAATTGCAGGTGGCTATACAGGGAAAAAAAATTGGCATTTTAAGAATTGAGTTGTTGAGCTCTCAGGCGCATATAAACCATGAAACCTTTGAAGTTTTGCTAGCAAGTTCCGTATTTGAGACATTGCCACAGGCAACACAAGAGTTGTTGCATAGCATCATGTCGACGCCCACATAAGCTATGAGCGCTGAAGTAGTAACAACCGGGGGAGTTGTTCTAGAGGTTGCAATGGAAGTAGAGGGAGTTGCCCCAGAAGTTGCACTTGCGGAAGTATCGACAAAAGTTCCTAAATCCCCCAAGACACCTCGGCCAAGGCCTACGTCGACACAAGGGGGGCCAAAATCGAAGAAGGACAAGCAGAAAATGTCATCGCAAGTGTGTGCATCACCTAGGAGGCACCCACAGTTGAGAAAACCCACCACGCAAGAAAAGGCCAAAATGATTGACCTAAAGCTGGAAGAAGAGGTCGAAGAAATCCCCATGGATGATGACAATATTGCAATGGAAACAGAGGTCGCTGAAATTGAGGGGTTGGACCACATATCTAAGCTGCTTGAATACATTCCTCCATGCAGGGGCAAGATGAAGGTGCCCGAAGATATTGATGAGAGTAAAGTCACCCTGCACACACCCCTCCTACTGGACCAAATCCTCTTTGAGGGACCGCGCTTGGGGTGTGTCCCCCTTTTGAAGTTGGAGGATTGGGACTTAGCAAACATAGAGCGCTTCCTTCATTTAGCGACAGACCAAATTATGCACCGGGTCTTCCACAAAAATACTGGAGAAATCGCGTTGGAGTCGAGGAAGTGGCTGAAAGGTGTGGACATGGCATGCTTGCTAAACCTACTATGGGTGCCACATTACAACCGCACACCTGTCACCCTGGTAGTGATCAAGTAGCTGATGTGCTTGATGTACGACAAGTGTCTGTTGCTGGAGGAGCCGATACCCATCACGGACATGCTGATCCATAGGATCACGCAACTGCCATACATAGAAGAAAATCTGGCCATGGCATTTGGTGGAAAAGCTAGCAAGCATGCACTTGTTGAGGTGATGAAGGAAAAATTCAAGTTGGTAAAGAAGCCGCACGGTTATTCCATTTCGAGCATTTGTGACCTTGCGGTCAAAGTGGCGGTGAAAATCTTAGCACGGAAGGTAATGTGGAAGTGTCACGCAAATGAAATGCTAGCACTAGTGATAGCTTTGGCAGCCTAGTGCACAAAGGGAGTCCAATTTAACTGGGCGCGCTACCTCTACGGTGAGTTTCTCGCCAACTATCGCGAGGCACAAGATCATAGTAAGACCTTTCACTATGCATGGATATTGCTGTCCATAGTGCTAGTTCCTTGGGAGCTACCCGAGGATAGCTAGTTCCCTCCAATCGCGTTAGACCTACAAGAGGCAGCGAAGTTGGCTTTGTTGTGGGCAATGAAGGATCCTTAGTGGATAAAGGATAACAATATCTTTTGGATATTGATGGAAATGAGCATACATATGGCCATCAACCGCAAGCTGCAGTTGACACCTACAAATTTTGAGAAGTTACAGGAATACGTGGAATTCAAGGCTAACTTCCATCATGTCTCAATACGGGTGTGGAAGGACCCTGAGCAGAAATGGCATGACCTGCCATACTTGGCCACTGATGATGCAATTGCCACAGTCGAGTGGGCAGACAAAAGAAGAGGAGCGCAACTCTGACGGAGGTCAGAAGTCGCCTTCACCATAAACAAAGGAAGAAGAGGACGAACAAACGGAGCAGGGAGGAGTGGATCCAGAGATGACTCCATTCCATATCAAGCACACCAGAGGTCCAAGAAAAGTAGGGCCATGTAAGAATTCCAAGGCTAGCAAGACGTCTCTAGATCTGATCACCCTAACAGAGGGGGATCTGAATGATATAGGGGATATGGTGCGGGATGCCACTGCTAAACTGCTGCAGCAATTAGAGCAGCAACATCAATAGGCATTGGGTGCTATTTATATGGGTTTTCACGAGCTACAGATCCACGCATCGTAGATACAGACCAGCGCGACGCCCACCAATTTGTCCCTTGGCACCTCAGAAGCTACCGCGATGCTGCGCGCAAGGGACCCCTGATCAATAGTGCTACCGGATGGAGCCCTAACAACAGAGACTGAAGTTGACAGACCCGTTGTCAGTGCACTCAAGGGAGTTAGACTCAACTTGGCCACGCTTCCGAATGATATGCTTTACCTTTTGCAAGATGGTGTGATCGCGGAACTTCGGGCCCTACGAATAATGTGCTTTGCATATCATCAACGAAGAGAAGGTCAACAACGCCCATATGGCTATGCAAAGAGACTCCGCCATTAACCTTGTGACCAACCTCACAGGTAAGAATCAATGCATAACCAAAGTTTTGGATGAAGCATGTCAGACTGTCCCGGAGTTGGACATTCCTGAGGCTGAGCCAGTGGATGTGTGGGTTCAGAAACTCATTGCAGGAGTGCGCGATGCATGCACATATTTGGAAAAGGTTTAGCTGGATCTGAACCTCAAAATTGCAGAATTGCAGTTGAAAGCCCAGGCTTTGACTCCACCAGAGATCAGAGAGCAGCACGAGACCACTGTGAAAGACACGGTAGTAGCGGTGGAGAGCGTAGTAAAGGACTATACCATGCTCTTTGAGAAGTCAATCGAGGTAGTCACCTACCTGCAAGAAGATCCTACGGTACAACGACTGGAAACAAAAGCACGAGAGCTGTAGCAACGCTACAATGAAGTCAAAGCGACAACACACACTGTTACCATCACACAGAGGTTAGCTAAGCTGCACCAGGCCAAGGTGTTGAAAGAGCAGGTAGATGTAGCTCAGCATAAGGAAGTTGTGCTTAAGGCTCATTTGAAGCCTTCGTTGGACGAGGCCTACTTGATCATGACCACTATTGAAGGAAAGTTGGCTAGTCTATAGGAGAATAAGCATAAGATTAAGTCCGACAGCGCAGGGCCAGTGACAGAGCAGTTGGTTGAGGAGATGAAGCAGCAGCAACATAGTGTGTCGTTGAGGTAGCAGTTGTCCAAGTTTAGATGGGAGGTCTTCGCGATAAGATCTCTGCGTCAGCCGAGTGACTCGAGGGTGAGTCACCATGTTTGTGTTGGGGGCCTATTGGGAACGGGTCCCCTGGGGTCAATTTTGGGGTTAAAAGTCCAAGTTTTGGGGCAAAAGGCTCAAAGTATGTATAAAGAAATGTAAAGTCTCTGCATTTTGTGGTCACAGAGCACAAAGATATCTAAAGGCAAAAAGGGTTTTCCCCCCTTAGTCTAGATAGGTTTTGTCGGTTTTGGAGATCCACCCTTCGTCCGCGGACCATGGGATTGTATAAAACGTAGAGTAGAAGAAAAAGTGAAGTAGAAGTACTAGATGAGTCTGTAAAGAGCTAAGAGCGAGAGTCTTAGCATAGGAAAAGGCTTTACAGCTGAGTGCGCAGAGGCCTAGGGTAGAATTCTGCAGCTGAGTGAGCGGACCCCTGCAGTTGTGTGCGTAGGGTGGATAGAGTCTATATTGGGAATCCAAATCATCAATAAAGAGAAGTATTCTGAAATTACTGTGTACTTTCCATCTGTGTATGCATTATTTTACTTATGTTATAAATTTTGCGATTATGCTATGTTGAATACTGGGATTATGACTTAATGCTATATTGATGCGTGAATCTATGTATTTCACTTGTCATATGAACACAAATAAGAATATATGTTTACGCAAAGATAACCATAATACATGTTAAAGTTAACCAATACTTAAGCTAATCTGGGTAGACACAAAAGTAAGACTAATTACATAAGCACGTAAGCACCTGATCTATCTATTTAGGGTCCACGAAGGATGATCGAAGAATTTCGCTGAGGTTCCAAGGACGAATAAGAGAAGTACACTGATAAGCCCTAAAGGGTTTATCGATTTGTGTGAAGGCAGAGTGAAGGTCTAAAACCGACATCACAACCATCTCAGGGTGCGGAAACTTGGTTCCTGCATCCCCCCATACTGCTTCGGGTGAGACTTCAGTCTGCGCTCCGCGGATTGATGCTGAAAGGGATAGTAGTGTAGGGATTTGCTTGGCTGCTTAGTGATGAACCTGGGTCAGAGCACATCAAGCCAACAATGTATGGAAATAGTAACTTGGAGGAAGTGTCTTCTTACAAGTTCCTAGGAATTGATATTCATCATAAGCTCAATTGGAACTATAGCATTGAGAAAAGGATTAATGGGGGGTGGAAAGCTTATTTTGGTCTTGAAAATAATTGTAAAACGACAAACCTCGTAATGTGGGATAGAAAGAAGTTCCTCTTTGAAACTTTAATCACTCCTGTTATCTTATATGGATGTGAGGTTTGGGGTTGCAACATCTCTAGAGAATCTTGGAGAAAGATTGAGAAAATCTAGAAATGTTTTATAACGTATAACCTCACAATTAAAAGCAATGCACCATGTCCTATTCTCCTTATAGAAGTAGGTCTTTCCCCTATCAAGAGCCTAGCTATGACTAGGTTTCTATTGTACAAGCACAAACTCAATAACATAAGAGATCATAGACTTCCTAAGCTGGCTTTAAATTCTAGCCAAAGCCACCTAAGGCTCAAACGAGGTTGGTATAAAGACACAAGGGCTTGGTTAAACCGTTGGGTGATCGACGAGAATGCTGCATTGCAAAACATTAATAACATTAAAAATATTGTTACTTCTAAGTTCAAAGAAAAAATGTGGTGTGAGAAAGATTTAGGAGCTAAAAGAAAATTAAGATATTATAAGGAGGTCATCAACCCCACCCTAGAAGATCAAAAGTATCTCTTTGTTTTAACTAGCTCAAAGAAGAAAATTAATATAGGCAAGATCAGAATGAACTCGCATGATCTTCATAGTGAAATGGGTCGTTGGGCAATTCCTAAAATACCATGGATGGAAAGGATCTGCCATCTCTGTGAGAATATGAACATAGAGGATGAAAATCACTTCCTCTTAGAGTGCCCCACGTACAACCACATTAGAGCTCAGTTTCATAATCTTTGTTTCAATATTGACCTTCTTAGCCTTTTACATGTCAA
The DNA here is from genome assembly GCA_031772625.1 of Pinus tabuliformis. Taxonomy (NCBI): domain Eukaryota; kingdom Viridiplantae; phylum Streptophyta; class Pinopsida; order Pinales; family Pinaceae; genus Pinus; species Pinus tabuliformis. The sequence goes on from CM062813.1 coordinate 892,548,615, forward strand.
AATTATAGTGAGCTCGAGAGGCTTCTCTCGAAGATTTTTGAGCATAGGAATAAAATCTTAAATCAAACTAAACAGTTCGTTTCTTTAGGTCCGATAGACCAAAGTTTGGTCTCAGTGGACGTTAACCATCATCATCATCATCATCATCATCATCATCATCAGAAAAGGGTCACAAAGAAATGAATAATAAAATAAAGTAATTAACAATCAAATGATATGAGATGGATGAAGATAGGTGGTGAAAATATAATAAAAGAAAAAAACGATTAAAAAATGTCAAAAAATTAAATATATTCAAAAATAAAATTATATATATATATATATATATATATATATATATATATATATATATATATATATATATAGATATATATGGTTAAAAGAGATTAATTTTTGGATAAAAAATTGAGATTGTATTATTGTTAGTTAATTAAATTATTGATTTATTTATTATAATACTGTAATATCATGTTTATGTAATGAATAAGTTGGATATATATATAGAGAGAGAGAGAGAGAGAGAGAGAGAGAGAGAGATAAAATATTTAAAATATATGAATAATTATTTTATTTAGAGGAAAAAAACTTAGTTAATAAAATTATTTATTTATTTATTATTTAACTCTATTATATGGTAATATAAAATGTTTAAATAAATTGTATAATGATCTGTAAAACATATATCATTTCTGGTTTATTTATATAATTATAAATATTTATATTTGTTAAAATTTGTTTTATTAATAATTTAAAATTCAAAAATATTTAGTTGAACTGAATATTTATTATTATTATAATAATAATAAATATTCACTAAATTAATATGATCTATTGCATTATAAGATGATAAATGACCCACAAATATTTCAAGTAATTTAATTATTTTTAAATAATAGTGATGAATCAATTTGATATCTATAAAAAATAATAACTACCTTTCTAATCTAATAACTAATTTATAATAAAATTTTATACTATATTTTAAAAAATATTTACTAAAACCATAAACCTAAATGAAGAAAAAAGAGATAATAAATGGCACTGTGAAATGATACTAAGCCGTCATATTATTGGTTACAAGGTGCAGCATTTTCTTTACCTAACATGGACAATGACATCTTAGTTTTCATTTCCTTTGTGCTAACAACAAAATTATAATATGCATTTACACTAGCAATTGTCTCAAAAGGTGCAATTGTCTCAAAATGTGCAAAGAAAGGATAGAATTCTTAAATTGAAAAAAATTTACTTTGGTTTCCATAATCAAGCAAATAATAAGTGAACTTTGGGTTGGAATAGTATGCATTTATGCTAGCAATTGTCTCAAAAGGTGCAATTGTCCCAAAATGTGCAAAGAAAGGATAAGATTCTTAATTTGAAAAAATTGTACTTTGGTTTCCATAATCAAGCAAATAATAAGTGAACTTTGGGTTGGAAGATTAAGTATTGGATGATGCAATTGTCTTTGAGCTTTACGTTGAGTGTCATGTATCACATTTGTTTTTCAATAAAATTGTGGTCATAAGTCTGAGAGGAGTGTAGTTAATGAAAATGATGAAGGCAACAAAGCACATATGCAGGTTTTCATAGTACATGAGATCACTTTACTCAAAAGGATAATGCAAAATAACACATAAAAGATTCTTCCATGATATTGATAATGAAAAATAACACATAAAAAATTATATCCATGAGTTTCATAATCTTTTGGACATTTAAACAAGTTTTTCCAACCTAAATTGATTTCTCTTACTTTTTCTCTTTTGACCATTCTCTATGTTAAATGTAACTGTTCTCTATGTTAAATGTAATAAATTTTCAGGTTTCAATTTTTTGGGTAGATGCTCCTTCCTTACCCATTTTAGTGACAACTAGTAGCTACTACATCATAAAGCACATATGCATATAATATTTATACATTTTCTATAATACAATGCCTTAGTTTTGAGTAAATTTTTGTAACAGATATTTGGGAGGTATCTCATTTGCCTCTAGCATTTTGCTTGTACAAAATATTAACAGGTTAAGTAAAAAATATTACTAGTTTAAGTTCTATTTGCTCCCTCAATACACTTGAGCATATGTAAATGTTACTATATCCATTTTTAATATAAGATTGTTTAAATTACTTACATATAGATGACCGTTGTATGGAGATTTTTGTGAATTTTGCAGAAAACTTTCCACACGAAGAGAAATAGTTATATGGTTAGCTAATTCTATAACCTGTATAGCTATTATTAACTCAATGTAAACAATAGGGTCTGAAAGCTTTCCTAAAAGCCAACAAAGGTCCCAAGGCTCAGGGAGACCCTAAGGATCAAGTCTCAGGGGTTCATCTCCCTTTCATCCAGGGGACCATAGATAAAATTGTGAGGATCCTCTGAAAGCATAATGTTCCCTCTACCTTTAGACCCTTTAGCACCATCTGTAGGTCCCTTAGGTCTATAAAAGACCCAATTGACGACAACGACATGAAAGGTGTCTATGTTATTCCTTGCTCCAGTGGGACCCCCTATGTCCGCTATTATTATCCGTTCCTAAACACTATTGAAAGGATTCCTAAGGTATGAATTTTTCTTACCAACCTTTTAGATATTACTGAATAAAATTAATTTGAATTAACTAACCTTGTGAAGAAGCTATATTCTTTCTAATTTAATTAATTTCCATTTAAGTTGGATTCCTTATAGTTAGTTTGAGGTCATTATTTAAATAATTTAATAAGATATCTATTTTAATTTTTCTTATTTCATATAGATTTTATTCATTTAAATACATTCTTTTGTTTTTTGGGTAATAAATATAATAACCAACCCTTAAATTAATTAACTAACCATTTGTCTATTTAGGTTTAGTAAAAAGGCCCCTTAATAGATTATTGCTCATTTTTAAGATAATAATTATAAGAAATTAACTTACTAATTATTTATTTTCCTCCGACCCCACTTAGTAATTAATGGACTTATATATATATATATATATATATATATATATATATATAAAATTAAGTGGTTAAAATCATTAATTATCTAATTCCTTTCATTTAGTATGATGCCATTATTTAACTAATTTAAATGTAATCTATATTAATTTTTCTTTTTAAAAGGCTTTTTAAGGGGTATTTACATAGGGGAGTTTATATACATGATTTTAATAGGGGAAGGGAAAAAACAATAGGGAGTTATATAATAAAGGTGATGAGAAGAAGAGAGAGGTTAGTGAACTCCAGCCTGAGTACCTCCAATTGAAAAACTGCCTCGGACCGAAAAATGGATTGCTTATCAAAATTGGAACATAGCAGTGGCCCTTAGACTAGCATACTCTTATGGACACTTCTTTGGCCATCTGTAGAAAATATGGAGCATTGCAGCATGCATAGCATGACATATTTGGCATGTAAAACTGTCGATCATGAAAGATGATTAACCTGCTGCAGCAGGAGGCTAACACAAAGAAAGGATAGGATTCTTAAATTGAAAAAATTGTACTTTGGTTTCCATAATCAAGCAAATCATAAGTGAACTTTGGGTTGGAATAGTATGCATTTACACTAGCAATTGTCTCAAAAGGTGCAATTGTCCCAAAATGTGTAGAGAAAGGATAAGATTCTTAAGTTGAAAAAATTGTACTTTGGTTTCCATAATCAAGCAAATAATAAGTGAACTTTGGGTTGGAAGATTAAGTATTGGATGATGCAATTGTCTTTGAGCTTTACATTGAGTGTCATGTATCACATTTGTTTTTCAATAAAATTGTGGTCATAAATTTGAGACGAGTGTAGTTAATGAAAATGATGAAGGCAATAAAGCACATATGCAGGTTTTCATAGTACATGAGATCACTTTACTCAAAAGGATAATGCAAAATAACACATAAAAGATTCTATGCATGAGATTGATAATGAAAAATAACACATAAAAGATTCTATCCATGAGTTTCACAATCTTTTGGACATCTAAACAAGTTTTGCCACCTAAATTGATTTCTCTTATTTTTTCTCTTTTGCCCGTTCTCTATGTTAAATGTAATAAATTTTCAGGTTTCAATTTTTTGGGTAGATGCTCCTTCCTTCCCCATTTTAGTGACAACTAGTAGCTACTACATCATAAAGCACATATGCATATAATCTTTGTACATTTTCTATAATACAATGTCTTAGTTTTGAGTAAATTTTTGTAACAGATATTTGGCAGGTATCTCATTTGCCTCTAGCATTTTGCTTGTACAAAATATTAATAGGTTAAGTAAAAAATATTACTAGGTTAAGTTTTAATTGCTTCCTCAATACACTCGAGCATATGTAAATGTTACTATATCCATTTTTAATATATGATTGTTTAAATTACTTACATATAGATGACCGTTGTATGGAGATTTTTGTGAATTTTGCAGAAAAATTTCCACACAAAGAGAAATAGTTATATAGTTAACTAATTATACAACCTATATAGCTATTATTAACTCAATGTAAACAATAGGGTTTGAAAGCTTTCCTAAAAGCCAACAAAGGTCCCAAGGCTAAGGGAGACCCTAAGGATCGAGTCTCAGGGGTTCATCTCCCTTTCATCTAGGGGACCACAGATAAAATTGCGAGGATCCTCAGAAAGCATAATGTTCCCTCTACTTTTAGACCCTTTAGCACCATCTGTAGGTCCCTTAAGTCTGTAAAAGACCCAATTGACCCCAAGGACATGAAAGGTGTCTATGTTATTCCTTGCTCCTGTGGGACCCCCTATGTACACTATTATTGTCCGTTCCTAAACACTATTGAAAGGATTCCTAAGGTATGAATTTGTCTTACCAACCTTTTAGATATTGCTGAATAAAATTAATATTGAATTAACTAACCTTGTGAAGAAGCTATATTCTTTCTAATTTAATTAATTTCCATTTAAGTTGGATTTCTTATAGTTAGTTTGAGGTCATTATTTCACTAATTTAAAATAAGATATCTATTTTAATTTTTCTTATTTCATATAGATTTTATTGATTTAAATAGTTTTAATAATATTAATTGTATCTATTAATAGGTTATGGTTCTTGGTAATTAAATACATTCTTTTATTTTTTAGGGTAATAAATATAATAACCAACCCTTAAATTAATTAACTAACCATTTGCCTATTTAGGTTTAGTAAAAAGGCCCCTTAATAGATTATTGCTCATTTTTAAGGTAATAATTATAAGAAATTAACTTACTAATTATTTATTTTCCTCTGACCCCACTTAGTAATTAATGGACCTTTATATATATATAATTAAGTGGTTAAAATAGTTAATTATCCAATTCCTTTCATTTAGTATGATGCCATTATTGAACTAATTTAAATGTTATCCATTTTAATTTTTCTTTTTAAAAGGCTTTTTAATAGATTATTAATTTATTTTCTTAATAGTTAATTACTAGCATATGGTAACTAATATAACTAAAAAATTAATTAACTAATTAATTTTTCCTTTTCCTATCCCTTATCTTGTTGCCCAGTCAATTGTAGCGGTTACTTAGTTGTTCAGTGTAGTTGCCTAGTGCTCTTCGTATTTAACATGCTTTGATCTAGTTCTTCAACTCGTCCTGATGATGAACCACAGTGGTTACCCGTTAATATGAATTAAGATGTGATTTTCACTAAAGACTCTTCTCATAAATCTGTTATGAATAAATTTATCACTTAAACAAAATCTGGAAAATCAAAAAATACTTTAATATTTTCCTTAAATTCTTAGTCAAATCTGAAAAATCCAAAATAAACTTTAATATTTAAATTATGATATTTGCGTAATGTTGTGTTATCCACCATTAGTGATTATGTCAAAACTAAATTAAGTGAGTCATACGATGTATTGTATCTGGGCATTTCTTAGTTAAGACGAAGCTTGCAGGGCTTATCCAATACATCTTGCAGTTTTTGTTACTTATTGTACAACGCATTTGGTAGCTTCTAAATGCTCACTTGAATGGTAGATATCCAATGCATTTGCAGTTTTTGTCACTTATTTTACAACGCATGTGGTAGCTTCTGAAAGCTCACTTGATGTGTTTATTTGCTGATCCGACTTTCACCAAAAGGAACACCGCCTCCACAAACAAATTGTTTCTTAGATTCTGGAAATAATATCTTTGGCGAGATACATAAACGTAAACCTCATTTTTCTTTCTGCAACATCCTGTGTCATCATTTCACATTTATGACCTGAATGTGCGTTAATATACTTCTTGAACTAATTTTAACAACAGAATTAAAAAAAATATAGATTAAGTGAGATTGTTTTTTGCTTTGAAAGTTATGAAATTTTCGCTATATTTTGAGAAAATCTGGCATGAATTTTTGTAAATTCAAATTACAATTGTTAGATTTCAAAATTTTAGCTTTGGATGCTCTTATTTTACAGTGGCTTGTCTGCTTGGTGTTTTGGTGCCTCTTCTGCACCTTATAGATGGGTTGCCTTGTAATCTTGGGCAATTATTGGCCTTTTGGGGCTCTATTTGGGATCTGTTAAGCAGATTTTCTGGGGTTTATTCTCTTATCTGGTGCCCTGTCTGAGGGCTTTTTCTGGATACTTCTTTTGGAGTATTTTTGTAGTGGCTCGATCCAAGTTCTCTGCATATGCTTCTTGCATTTGCAATATGTAATCTTCTTTTATGAATATATCTCGCCTTTTCTTCCTAAAAAAAAGATTTCAAAATTTTAAGTACTTCAGATATTTTTAATATTTTTATGGTGCTGAATCAATTTCTCCTGTCAAAAACATGATTCAAATACTACCTCTACAAAAAAATTTGGAAAAAATTACCCAAGTTCCAGCCATTTTTATATTTTTATGGTGCTGAATCAATTTCTACTGTCAAAAACATGATTCACATATTACATTTACAAGACTTTTTGAAAAAAAATTACCCAGATTTCAATCACTTTTAACAGTCCACGCAATAGCTCTGCCCTGCTAGACTACTGCAAAAAAAAATCTCCCACACCTCTTCTTCGGAAAAGCCCGACAGATCCAAGCTCTGTGACATCGCTATCAACTGAAAATCATTCATTAGAATTGGCCCCGTTTCCTCCGTAGCGTTAAGCCCGACAGATCCAAGCTCTGTGACATCGCTATCAACTGAAAATCATTCATTAGAATTGGCGCCGTTTCCTCCGCGGCGTGCAGGAAATTTATGGAAACTGAATGGTAACATAATTTTCAGGTATTGAATGCATTTGTTTGTTTGTTTATTAATAAATACCTGAGTGTTTGGAGCAATCCTCCTCCACAAGCTATATTGTTGCTTAAGCCTTAAACCACTCATCTTTCACTATTTCTGGTATAGTGGTCCTCTGCATAGTGAAATTTGAACACGCATATTCTTTATGTTCTTTCAAATCTCGTCAAATCAAATATGCTACCAATTGGTTTTCACCCACCGTTTTCGGATTGGGATCAAGTATTCGTTTAACCAAATTGCCAGCGCCAGGAGACACCGAATCTGGACTCTTGAACTTGCGTTTGAAAATCTGCACAGGGAGCTCTGGATTGATAAAATATTCTAATAATATATATTTTTTACATAAATTATTGTGATGGTTCCAGGAATGACTTTATAATACAACACAGCTAGATTCATGTCCTCCAATGGCAGCCAACCGGTCAAAAGAACAAAGAGAATGACTCCGCAAGACCAAACATCGGCTGTAGCACCATGATATATTCTGTCAACAATCAACTGCACACACCAAACAAATTCTCTGATCAAAACATTAATAATTAATAATCTCCCTTGTAATTTGTTTTTAAACGAGGGGGTAAGATCCTCTGAAGAAGCTATATTAACCCCGGTATATACAATATTCACCGCTACGTCGTAGACAGCAGTGTAACATGTTCCGTGGGTCGATCCCGGATGGGGAGGTTAATATTGTGCTGTGCTGTCTCAATCAGGGGCTATATCGCCCATGTACAATCCCTTGTTATTTGTTATATGACATTGTTAATATCACGAGTCAGGGTGTTATAGTGGCAGCGTTGAGGTTTGATCCTGGGTCTCCCTTAGATTAGGTCAAGCAGTTACGGATTCACCATGTTGTATAAAAAAAAATATCACAAACTGGTAAAAATGGTAGACGAAATTACTAAGTAAATTGATCCAAAGAAAAATTTATACACCTAATAAATATGTGAATATCTACAATCTGAGGCATCTCACGTAGGTATGTGGATTTATTATTATTTTAATAAAAAATTACTATATTTGATAGAAAAAATAAATTTCATGTAAGTAAGAATTGGGCTTCATTTACCTTTAGATTTTATTAATTATATAAAATAAAATAAAATTTATATAATATTATATTAATTGTATCAACGCAAGTAGGTTTTGAGAAATAGAGATGTGAATAAGGATGTTTTTTTATTAAGATTTCTAAAATTATAATTTAATTATTAATAATTTTAAGTAAATAATAGAAGTTTAAATTTTAAAAATATTTTGTAATATTTTTGATATTATATATAAATTAAATATTGAGTTTATTTTAAATAGTTATTTTTTTAATAACTTAATTAATTTAAAAAAAGTGTAATAAATTTTTGTTATTAAAATTTTTATTTTATATATATATATATATTAATTTTTCTTATAATGAATATAGATTCATTTGAACAATTGATCTACTAAATGTTAAGAGGGATCAAATTTTTTGAAAGTGTAAAATTTGTAAAAGGTTTTCACTTTGAAAAATATGATCTTTCTTGACACTTGTTAAATTCATGTTAAGATAGATAGATATATATATATATATATATATATATAAAGTAAAAAAAATTCATATTTATATATAGATAGAAGATCTAAATTTCCTAAAATTAATAGCTAGATAGAATGTAATCAATTAAGAGGAATAAATTCAATTTGAACGAAACATAACCAAACTATTATATTGTTAAGGAGCTTTAAGAGTGAGCCTAATAGTTAAGAGCATATGTTTCTTCCAAAGAGGTCTAGAGTTCAAATCCAAAGGGGGTAGAGTATATATATCTCTATAAAATTTAGGAATCAAATTGGTGGATACATGGTAGTTTATTATCCCACAAATAAGATAGTATCATGCACCAATTTGGTCATTTTGCAAAGGTGGGTGCCTTATATCATATTTCAATTTGGTCAGTACATAGAGGTGGGTCCCTTATCCCACAAATAGAAGGCCTCACATACCAATTTGGTTGTGCAGAGGTGGGTCTCTTATCACACAAATAAGAAGTCTTGATACACCAATTTGGTGGCTGTGTATAGGTGGTTCTCTTATATTACAAATAAGAAGGTCTCATACACCAATTTAGTTGCTACATAGAGTTGGGTCCCTTATCACATAAATAAAGTCTCATACACCAATTTAGTGGCTACATAGAGGTGGGTCCCTTATCCCATAAATAAGAAAGCCTCATACACCAATTTAGTTGCTACATAGAGGTGGGCCCTTTATCCCATAAATAAGAAGGTCTCATACACCAATTTGGTGTCTAGCTTACTTGTGAGCTTAAAAATGAATGTGATAAGGCTCAAGAAGTAGGCTCCCCTGCTATAGTGGAGTCTCAACTTCTACTAAATCATAAATTCCTAATATATTAAGATGTTAGATATACTCTTTGTGTTAGTGTTATAATGGTAGCCACTAAGTTTGATTTTGAACTTTACTTAAATTATTCCAATAAATTATAAATTCTCCATAATAAAAATTAATTAATTAATAATATATATATATATATATATCATTTTTTTTCTTAACTACAAAAACTATTAAAAATTAAAAAACCAATATAAAAATTTATCATATATCTGCCAAAAATATAAATTATTATTATTATTAAAAAATAATAAATTAAATATAATAATGAATATAATAATATATATTTAATTATATTTTCAGAATTCCATTAAACTATTGATTTAACTCACTGTATGCCATCAAATAACTATATACTTTTATAATTAAATACTAATGAAGGCAAACCTGAGAGTTAAGTGTGTGGTTCATGTTACATGGCTCCGGCCCATATACGCCCATCCCCAAAATACTATACCGTATGAGTATCTAGAATATTTGTGAGTCTTTATAATCGTGAACGTCAAACTTTTTGTAAGTGAAGGTTAAATGAATAATAAACCTTTAGAATTTTTTCATATTTAAAAAATCACATGTCATATCTAACCTATATGGTATTTGGATGTATTCATAATTTTTTTACTTTAATAGAAAATAAATTAATATGAATTTTTTTTTGGGTTCACCTATATTTGGTTTAAGAGTTCACATTTTTGACATTTAGAAAAATATCATAATAATTTAAGATTTAAAGATATTTAGTTGAAATGAAAATTATTTTTTATAAATCATTAATGAATCGTTTTAAATGCTATTGTTTTAGTTAAATACTAATAATAATAAATCAACTTATTAAAAAAAACATCCACCACTGGAATTTGCCAGCCTTTGTCCTCCATTCCTTATTTCAAGTTGAGAACATAGTTAGAGCCATAGTTACCAAGTTCGAATTCGGATTCGGATTCGAATTCGATTCGATACGTTAAAAATTCGAATTAAAAATATTAAATTCGAAAAAAAATCGACAATACACATCTTATTAGAACAGTTATTTATCTAAAATATTTATAATAATAAATACAAATACATTTAACAAATATATAATAACCTACCAAATTTATCACTGTTTTTCTTCACAGTATAAAAATTCTTTCTTTACCTATTTTCTAGACTTTTAAGTGGTAAATTGGTAAACTTTCACATCTTACCATAATTTCTAAATTTTCCCATCCCTGATTGATTTTTAAACTTGTAAATTTCCCATTTCAAGATGATTTTTAATGTTCTTTCCTTATGGGTGGACGCCATACAAGTCCCCAGCTTCATAAATTAAATCGGATGCCAGAAAAACAAGTAATGATGCAGAGTCTGGGCAGGAAGTGCTGGAAGATTGTTTGATGTTGAGATTGTGCTACACGGACCACAGCCTCTGAGCATTGATCTAGGAGGTCTTGAGCATTGCTTAACTGACCTATTCACCTCCCAAGTGCATTTCCCTATTGGGCTTGGTACGTTGAGTGACAGAATGGGAGAAAGCACTGCACTGGTCCACTTTTTTTCTAAATCTCTCCAAAAGAATTTCTCCAGGAAATCCCAGATCTGAGGTGAAAGCCATGCAATATCTCAGACAGCTCCTCCGTGCATCCATGATGTCAACCTGCTGATAGTTCTTCGCATCCATGATCTCAACCCACTGATAGTTCTTATTGAATGAACCATTGTCTGTCTGGGTAAACTAGATAACCTTTATCAATTAAACCTGAGAAACGAATCGAATTTAGACGAATAATACGGTATTCATACCGAATCCACGAATTATCGTATTTTTTTGCCCGATTCGGGCGAATTTGGTAACTGCTGAGGGAGAGCTATTGGACAATGTTCTTGGAGCATCGAGTCTCGGCTGAATACCTGCAACAAACGCGAGTGTCGTGAGACATATTTTTGATCTGCACACACATTTGAGATTTTGGTTGTTCGTTACATACATGAATGTGAAGGAGTTCGATGAAGAAATTGGAGGCACGCTGGTCAAATTCCGATGGCATCCCTACAAAAAGGGTGCGTTGAAAGGCGTTGTAGGAATACCCTATTTGATAAATGGCCTTATATGTTATTTTGAATGCGGTGTATTGAAATTTAAAATCTATCAACTCTTATCTTGTTTTAATAAGAATGAATGGAAAGTTTTTTTTTGTTGAATTGAGGCTTCTGTGATCCATATCAAATTATTTTTTTCGGCGTAAATCACATGATATTTCATTTGTCGATGCGTTTCAAACCAACTAGTGTGGTTCATCGTCATGACAAGTTGAAGAATCAAATACAGCGTTGCATGTTAAATAGTCCCAGCGGAACCTCTAATGGCTATAATCCTTGACCAGGCAACAACGATATTGACTAAAGGCTAAATATCACTGGGGACAGTTAGACGGACCAGGGGCATAAAAAATAAGTTACTTTCATAGCTAGTTAGTTATAATATTATTAAATTAAAAGTCAAAGGGACAAATGATTTTCTTAGGGGTTTTAAATATATATAAATAATAAATTAATTTAAAAGATTATTAAGTTGATAGTTAGTTATAAAAAGTATTAACTATTTTGATAAAAATATATAAAATAAAATATTAGAATAAGTGAAGTGTAGAAAAAATAAGATTTTAAATATTCATATTCAAGTAATTGTTTCTCTAATTGTCACATCAACATAGAAGTATTACCCAAGTTAATTTAATTGTTTATATGAATTTACCTAGAGGTCTCAACTAATGATATAAAATAATTATAATTATATATATATATATATATATATATATTTATTTATTTATTTATTTATTTATTTATTAGGATAATAGTTAGTCTAAACAAAAAAATAATGATAGACTAAGTCAAGTGTTGGAAAGAAAATAGTATAATTAATCGTTAAAAAAAGGCCAAAGGACACGAACAAGCCAAAAAACGAGGGAGGGGAGGAAGGGAAGAAAACAACTAGGAAGAGAGTGCTGGGATCCAGCAACTACTAATCTTCCAGCCATCTTCTCTATTAAGATTGCTCGACCTTTTTTCAATCTCAAAGGTTTTTTTTTTCATTAAGAGTGGAGGAAAAGCTTTGAGCCTTCTCGCTTTTATTTAAATCTTATTAAAATAATTTTGGTATTTTAAAAATTAAAAATAAAAAAGTGAGAGAGCCATAGTTTGTTATATAAATTTTGCATTAAAAGGAGGTTGATTGTTTGCGTTTTATTTTTGGCTTTTTATTTTAAAAGGTGTAATAATCAAGGTTTTTTTTGTAAAGTCTCATTTTGTAAAAGGAGTTTGTTTTTTTGGGTATTAATATTATTGAAAATAGAGACAATAGTTATAGATATGGAGAAGTTGAGCAAGGCTAATTTTGCCCTATGAAAATCATAGATGGAGGATATATTGATTTTAAAGGATCATTATTTACCAATTGAGGGCACAACAAAGAAACCCTCATTGATGACAAATGAATAGTCGAATAAACTAGATAGAAAGGCGATTGCAACAATCCACCAATATCTAGCAAAGAATGTGTATTTTAATGTGTTTGGAGAAAAGACAACATAATGATTATGGAAGAAGCTCCATGATTTATATGAGAAGAACACAACATCAAAAAAATTATTCTTGATGAAGAAGCTTTATAATCTCAAGATGAAGGAGGGTGCTTCAGTTGTTGAGCACTTGACTGAATTTAATATTATTACTAATCAACTTGCCTCTATTAAAATCATTATAGAGGATGAAATTAGAGCCGTTTTGTTAATGTGTTATATGCAAGACAACTAGGAAAGTTTAATTTTAGCTATGAGCACTTCAACCACTGCAGGGACCCTGAAGTTTGATGATGTTAGTATCAATTTAATGAATGAGGAGCTACGACACATGTCAATTGCGGAAAACCAGGGAGGAGAAGCTCTAGCTCTAGTTGATCGTGGTAGGAGAATCGATCAAGGCTGACAAGGGCGATCAAGATCGAGAGGTCGGTCAAAATTAAGGAGGGGCATGATCATCTGCTTTCATTGTGGCAAACCCCGACATAAAGAAAGAATGTTGATTCTGGAAGAAAGGACAAAAGGATCAGAGACCGACCAATACAAATCATAAGTCATCCAGCACAAATGAAGGTGAGACTACTGCTGTAGCCACAGATGGTGATGTGTTGTTTACTGTTTCAGTAGAGGATGCATGTGTATATACATCTAACAATATCTTTGATTAGATCCTTGACTCTGGGGCATCTCACCATGTAACCCCATGCAAAGATAGTTTTGTGGCATAATCGCTTGGGTCACATGAGCAAGAAGGGATTAAAAATCCTTGTTGGTAAAAATTTATTGGCAGGTTTGAAATCCTACAATCTTGATCTTTGTGAGCATTGTATATATGGTAGACAAAGAAGGGTTTCATTCATTAGAGGTGGCCATGATAGAAAGAAAAATTTGTTAGAATTAATACACTCAAATGTGTTTGGGCCTGTTAACATTAAGTCATTAGGAGGAGCATCATATTTTGTAACATTTATAGATGATGCATCCAGGAAGGTTTGGACATATCCTATGAAAAGTAAAAGTGAAGTGTTTGGAATATTTCAAAAATTCCATGTTGTTGTTGAAAGAAAGACTAACAAATTGCTCAAGTGTTTGAGAAGAGATAATGGTGGAGAATATTGCTCAAATGCATTCAAGGAATATTGTAACAGGTTTGGCATAACGCATGAGAAGATTGTGCCTAGTACTCCTGAACAGAATGGTGTCACAGAAATGATGAATCACACCATTATGGAAAATGTGCGAAGTATGTTGTCCAATTTTGGTTTGGAGAAGAATTTTTGGGCTTAAGCAGTGAGGACCACTTGCTACCTCATAAATAGATCTCCAATTACAACCTTGGATGATGGTATCCCTGAAGAAGTTTATACTGGTGAGAGGTTGAATTATTGTCACTTTAAAATATTTAGATGTGAAGCATTTGTACATATTCCCAAAGAAAATAGAACTAATCTAGATGATGAATCTATGAAATGAATTTTTCAGGGATATGTGGATGAAGAATTTGGTTATTGTCTATGGGATCCACTCAAATATAAAATTATTAGAAGCATGGATGTTATATTTAATGAGTCAGAAATCGTTAAGAGAAATGTGGGTGAGCTGGAAGAACAGGAGCAGGAAGAACAAGAAGTGGAAAATGAAGAACACCAAGAAGAAGGAATCTTGCATGAACCTTTACAGGAGAATAAATCTGATAATGCACCAACACAGTTGGTTCGTAGATATTTTAGGCCTCATAAGCCTTCACAAAGGTATCCTCCTTCAAACTATATATTATTGACTCATGAAGGTGAGCCTAATTGTTTTAAAAAAGCTTGTAAAGTTGAGCATAGTAAAAAATGGAAGAAAGCAATAGAAGAAGAAATGAACTCTTTGCTAGAAAATAAAACTTGAGAGTTGATAAATCTTCCAAAAGGTAGAAATGCTCTACAAAACAAATGGGTTACATGATTAAGCATGAAGGTGATGAAAATGAGGAGAGGTATAAAGCAAGGTTGGTGGTGAAAGGATTTGCCCAAAAGAAGGTATTGAATTCACTGAAATTTTCTCACCTATTGTTAAAATGTCATCCATTAGAGTCATTCTTGGTCTTGTTGTTGCTTTAGACTTAGAATGTGAATAGTTAGATGTAAAAACTGCTTTTCTTCATGGTGAATTGGAGGAAGAAATTTATATGTAGCAGCTATAAGGCTTCATAGAAATAGGCAAAGAAGACCTTGTTTGTAGGTTGAAGAAGAGTCTCTATGGGTTGAAATAGGCACCTCGACAATGGTACAAGAAATTTGATTGATTCATGTTGGAACATGGTTTTCACAGGTTGGAAGATGACCATTGTGTCTATATAAAGAGGTATGATCAAGGAAAGTACATCATATTATTGTTATATGTGGATGACATGTTGATTGTTGGGCATGATAAGAATAAGATCAATAGGTTGAAGAAAGATTTGGGAACCAAATTTGCAATGAAGGATTTGGGACTAGCATAATAGATATTGGGCATGAGGATTATGCATGATAGGAAAAACAAAATGGTGTGGCTATCACAAGAAAAATATGTCAAGAAGGTGCTTGATAAGTTTAATATGAAGGATGCCAAGCCATTTGGTACACCCGTTGCATCCTACTTCAAGCTGAGCACTGAATTATGGCCTAGTGATGACAAGGAGAAGGAAGAGATGAGTAGGATTCCTTATGCTTCAATAGTTGGAAGCTTGTTGTATGCCATGATATTCATATGACTAGACATTGCATATTTAGTGGGAGTAGTGAGCAGGTTCCTTGCTAATCCAGGAAAACAACATTGGTAAGCAGTAAAATGGATTATGAGATATCTCAAGGGTACTAGTCATTATTTTTTATGTTTTCTTCATAATGAGACTGTGTTGGAAGGATTTACAGATGCAGATATGGCTGGAGATATGGACACTAGAAAGTCCACTATAGGTTATTTGTATACATTTGCAGGTGCAACAGTATCTTGGGTGTCAAGGCTATAAAGAATAGTAGCTCTCTCTACAACAGAAGTAGAGTACATAGATGCAACAAAAGCTTGTAAAGAGATGTTGTGGATGCAGTGATTCCTAGGAGAGCTAGGAATAAAGTAGGGCAAGTATGTGCTATATTGTGATATTCATAGTGCTATTCACTAAGTGAAAAACCCATCATTTCACTCAAAAACCAATCACATTGACTTAAGGTGATCCAGACTTAAACAAGAATGCAACAACTTACAGATATACTCATAAACACAGAGATGCAGTAGAAAAATAATTCATTTCATTAATAGAAAAATCCTGAACTATGCTTACAAATAGAATGGAAATAAAATAGCTCGGGCGACGGTAGCTTATCTCTGAGAAGAAATTGTGCTACAATTAAGGAAACTGAAAAACTAAAATAAATAATGGCGAGGGTCCAAGTGGAATAGGCGGGTGGCCACCAATATCCACCTAGATCATAAGGTACCATTGGATCTAGCATGTGTTGGAGGAAGGACAATTATCTTGGGAAATATCCATATAGATAGGAACCCTGCTGATATGCTCACTAAAATTATATGAAGAAATAAACATAAGTTATGTAGAGGCATGGTAGGAATCGATGTGACCTGATTCATGATTCTTCATTCGTCTTCAAGTGAGAGAATGTTACTTGTGAATTTTTCATAAAGACTTCGGTGCTGACCTCGCCGAAATCCACTCTCTAACAATCACGTCGACCCTAAAGTGACTCCCACCCACCTTCATTGACTTATAAACTCACTATGTTTCACATGCAGAATTCTAGATGCTTCTTCATGTTCTATAAATTTGTATTTTCTCTAGCCACGGAATGCAATCCGAGGGCCAAGGCCTCTATGTAATGTGAAGTGATTTCATTCTCCATCGTATTTGTGTTTTTCTCCTATTTCTCCATTGTCAATGTCTGTGAGTTTATGATCTTTTTTTCCCCTCTGAATATGAATTTGTTGTGTGCTCTGAACTAACACAATGACGACTTACATTTATTTTCCTTCGTCATATGAAAATCTCAAAATTATTGTTTATTTTTACAATAGGTGAGCATTTACACTATCTCGTGCATCGTGAGTTTGTGGACAGGTTTCTCTTCTGTGTAGAGTATAGCCACCGATAACATATGCTTTGCCTCCTGGTACACAACATGTTGTCACTATCCCCGTCCACGATCCTGGAGAACCTCTACAGGGAACCCTACATGTTTTCCCATCATGAAGAAACTCTCGGTATGTCCCTCTTCATGAGCAGAATAATTCCCCTTTGCATCATTTCCCAAGAATCTTCCTTTTATCCCAGTTTACAAGACTAATGCTACTGACTAGTTTCCTCCTCACTCCAATTTGCAGAGATTAAAACTATCCCTAGCGTTGTAAGGAGTGACTGAGCCCTTTTCCAGTCCCATCGATCCTCTTCTAGCATGTTTTTTTAAATATGGAGTCGAAGCTTCCAGCTCTAGAAGCTTTGTAACAGAATTCTAGTAGATGGTTGGGCTAGATGGAGCTGAAGAATTCAGTTTGGGTTCCTTTCCCCTATTAGGATGG
Organism: Pinus tabuliformis; assembly: GCA_031772625.1. NCBI lineage: Eukaryota > Viridiplantae > Streptophyta > Pinopsida > Pinales > Pinaceae > Pinus > Pinus tabuliformis. Next base: position 892,566,340 of record CM062813.1, read on the forward strand.
AACAACCTCAAGAGATAAGACCTTCTCCCATGATGAGAGTAACCATCTCCCATCCATCCAAGCTATATAAACCTCTCTTTTCCCAAGATAAACTAGTTTTTGGAGTGAGTTTGAATGATTAGCAAGACATCTATAGCTTGTAGCTTTCTAGTGTATGTTTGAGGTAGAATAGTGTGTTTTGGTTTGGTTTGAGACTAGAGGGAAGAGGCCTTAAAAATTGCATTGTTGGGGCTATCCATGAGTTTCTAGCAGAAGTGTGGGAACCCGGATACGTCGGAGGAGACCAGCAACATCAAGGCATTGGTTGTAATCTCTTTCTAATTTATATGAATACAACTGTTGATTGATTTCCTACATGAAGTGTTATTTTACATCTTTATGGCTTAATTTTCCTTGACCTATTAAGTAGGTTGAATACAGTATTGTATGCTATCACATTTTTTCTTGTTGTTTGTTTTCTTGTTTAAGGTATTCGAATAAAGGAAACAAAAGTTAGCTGGAGTGAGGAAGTAGGATCATCACCAAGTGGAATAGCGTTCTAAGAGGTAGGCCCTCTTAATTGATTCTAGCTTAAGGAGATTTTCCATAGATTTTTTGTTTGTGTCTAGACCCGCTCTCTCAGGCTAGAGGAATTGTTTGTGTCCACACTAAGAATTTACCTACACCATAAATTGGTGACTCCACTGGGGAGCTAATCCTTCTGTTTGATCGATTGTCATTTCATGGTTTTGTGTGAACTTTTCTAGTATCACCATTTCCCTTTAGTTTTATCTACTTTGCCTGGTTGACTGCTTTGAGTCTGAAATTTACAGTGGTAGGTCTGGTTTTGGCCTTTGAAAATTTTTATTTTTTTCTTGAATCCCTCGATTAGTGCTCTTTTTGGCCAAACAGTTGCGCTGACCAGGCCTATCAGCGCTAGTTAGTCTGGCCAGTCATGTTGGTCGTGCCAATCAGTGCTTGTTGTCAGTTAGGTAGTTGCACCGATTCCTGTAGGTGAAGATCAGGGTTTCTCCTGGATCATAACCAGTGTGTCTTGCCCGCTTAATTTCTGCCTCTTAGCTCATTTTTCCTATGTTCTCCTTGACTGGAAAGTTTCACTAGCTTGGTTTGTGTGCTTGTTTGATTTGCCTTCTTTTACTTGATTTTTTGAGTCTTTGGGTGGTTTGAGGCCCTGGGGCATCTAGGTCATCACCCATTCAGCTATTTTTGTGCTCATCAAGTCAAGTTGTTGGTTAGCTACTCCATGCATTTTCGTTTTTTAGTCCTTTTATCGCTTTGATTTCAATTAAACAAGTTTGAAAAGTTTCATTTGTTCTTCTCTTGATTAAGCGTCTCCTTTCGGGCATAGATTACATTGCTCGTCTTGATCTTGATTGAATCATTGCATCATTGGTTTCAAAAGAATTCCCTTTTCGTGCTTTCCATTTGATTGATGTTGATTGTTTTGAAAATTTTTCATTGAAGTGTTTGTAAAAGATTCATGTTATCATTCCATTGAAAAATACATAATTCTAGTTCGTTGAATCAATATGTTAGATTAGCTAGCATCATTGAAGACTAGAGTCTCATCATAATTTGTATTCGAAAAGAAATTAATTCTCTTTACTGTCAAAAGGACTAGTTGAATTGCATTCGATAGGAAGATTTAATACCTTTTGGAGATTTATTAGTGAAATATTCTATTCTTTGATTGCTGCATTGATTGTGTGTTCTCTATCTCTAAATTAGGGTTTACTTTCATCGAAGACAAAGATTTCCTTTCTCATATAGCTACATGTAGGATTTTTTTCAGTTGACAATGGTAGGGCCTTGTAATCGAAACCTAATTAAATATCAACCGTTAAAATCTATTGAATTAACCTAAGGAAGCATTTAAACTTAATGCTTATATTTAGAGGTCTAGGCTAGAGACATGTTCTGACGTCTTTAAACCTAGCAGCTGTTGTCCGCTTCAGCATTAGACAACACTAGTACAGACTTGTGCTCCCCGTACCGTCGCGTATATAAAGGGAGACCCCACTAGGTTTGCAATACTTTATCTATAGGAAGCTGAGTCTGCTGCCTTGTAAATATGATACACTGAACACAGCATTTGGAGAAATTTCCTGCTCATACTTTTCGATTCGTCGGGAGGTATTTTGCAGTTCATGGTTACTTGGTAATCCCTTTTGCCTAGATTATCCTGAGTAGTCGTTTTGGTATTTTTGACTCTTTAAATTTAAAATATTACCGAGCGCTTGTGTTATATGGAATTTGCATCTATGGATAAACACATTTTCCCTAGGTGGGTAGCCAAACCTAGAACACCAAAAAGAAAATAGTTTAACCTTTTCCTATAGTAGATAGATGAGATGAGGAAACTTACTTGTAGTCTTTTGCTTCCTTGATCCCCTTTGAATTGATCCCGTCACTCCCACTTGAACTAAATCCTCTCAATTGGTACCTGTATCAACAGAAATAGAAACAACAAAAGATCAAAGCATACATGATCTATCTACTATAAACCAACGGAATCGAAGACATGGAAACACATATTAATCATAGATATGAACAAGAATATGAGAAAAGGAATAAACACTTTATTAATGTAGAAGGAAGTGTTTCACCCAATACAGTTCGATTCCATGCCACTCCTCCAGCTTCAGTCCAACCCTCACCACATCAAAAGCACACCAATCCAGCAGCATAACATTGCTTGACATGAACTCAAATCTCAAACCAATAGAATTTCATTACAAAATTCAGATTCTAGCCCCTTGATCACTATGATGAGTGCTCAATTTATAGGAAATGGAGGTGGTTTTGTCATAAATGAGGGTATTGAATGACCTTCCAAACTTGGAGTTAGTTTCAATGGAGTAAGAGATGAGAGGATAGGAGGTTAATTGATCCTTATCCTATCCAATTTCAAGCTCATAGGAGGAGATAAGAGATGGGATCCTTCTAGAATGATCTAGAATCAAGGAATATTCCCAGAACCCTATGTAAATTTTTCTCAATCTCGCCCATTGCTAGTCAAAGAGAGCCTAAGTGCATTGCAGTGCAGGCCAGAATGGCCTGCTTGCTCTGCAGCATAGTTACCCCTGACCAAGGCTGCACTGGTGTCCTAAGGAGGCATTTCAGCAAGACTTCAGGTTGGGAAACTTTCATGGATGGAAGCATTCAATGAGATGACTTCTCTAGGGCATGTCACAACTGAATTAGGGTTTGATGAGCCCTAATTGCAGTGATCTAAATTTCGAGAGTGATGTGCCCAAATAGACTTGTAACAGTTTCCCCCTAAAGCATGAAGTCGAAAATTATAATGTCGAGTGATATGCTTTACGATGTGACGGGGAGGATCTGAAGCGGACGGTGACCTACATCGATTACAATACATAATATCATGATATTTTGAACTTTTCATGAATTATTGAGGGAAGGAATTCCCATTCTCAACATATAAACTTTTCTTTACATGTACATAGATAGTCATCTACAGATATAGACCCATGATAGGATGACCATCCATGTAAAGCCATTGTATAGATGATTTAGTACTCTCCTGAAATCGTAGCCCGGATGGATGAAACTAGATCCGAGGTCTTCTATCTCGTCCAATCTTTCGATAAAGTATGAGTTTAACCATGTGAATATATGATCTGAAGTCAAACATGGGAATACACTGTCTAATTACTGGCCAATGATGTAAGTCGTTATTTGATGTGAGAGAGATCACTAATAATGATAATGATTCTCAAGGTACTGCAGTACATTCTGCATGGTGTGAATAAATGTTTTGATGTGGAACACCATACAAAGTATTTTGGTCGAAGGACAGTGATGTCAACCTATCATTAGAAGCGAAAAACTTGCCATTGATGTATGCAAGCCCCAAGGTATTGGAAGGGTGTTTCTAAGTCAACTTCTTGGATAATGTGCCGATGTCGACAAGAAGAGACTCGTCGTAGGAGGGCCTTGATGTATGCCCCATCAATGACACGAAATGAGTGTAATGATTTTGAAGACAGAATTTGACTAACGACATAAGGTTCAGGAATGGTGGTCATGAAAATGAAGGTTTATGAGTATTGCAAAGGATGAAGTTTACTGAGTGACCTCTCTTGAACATGTCGGCACACTGAATGAATTGTTAGCATTGACCCAAAACCAAAGTGATGGATGGTGTGATAGACCATAGGTATGATAACCATGAAGTAGATAACTCAACCCAAATAGTCACAGAGATGAAGTGAAAGTGTCATGTTCAAGAGAGACTTGCTACCATAAAGTGATTTATCCCTTTTCCCATTTTCCCCAGTCATTGTTGACCAATACCTGTTTATTTTTTTAAACAAGCTTGAGGAGGACAACATATGCTTGTAGTATAATTCCACCCTTTGGGTGAATCCATCGCTATGTCATGTTTTAATGAGTCTAGCGATGGTGAAACTCGGTCTTGTCATGATGGACAAGTTTGTCGCTATTTGATGTTTTAATGAGTTTAACGACAATGAGAAATCAACCCTTTTCATGTTTAGAGAGTTTGAAAAGGGACAAAAATAAAACTCCAGAATTTCTTTTTCGTAAATTTGTCTCTCAAGCCCGAAAAAAGTGTAAAATAATACAAGAGAGAACCTATTGACCATGTTCGATCAACGTATTCCTTTTTTGTAAGTAATCTATCTCAGTCCGGAAAAGGGTTAAACTTATACTAAGTATATGTCCTTTCCAATCCGTTTATGAGCTGAAAAGGATAAGCGCTCGACAATATTTTCATATTTTGAGAGTCTGAAAAGAGCTTAAAGGAGACTCCACTTAGCGGAACAAGTGGTGTCTATCATAACAATTGGTTTCAGCGATGTTGGAACTTCTCAAACATGTAATGGTCAAGAGGCTGGCTAATAAAACCACTCATTGCAACTGTTCCCCAGGAAAGGAAAAACAACCAAGTGAAAACGTATGATTGGCCAAGCAGATAGTGACGATGGAAGGAGAAAAACCAAGGCTCATCTGATGGAAGAGACTGATATAATGGCAATCACGAGGGTTAAAATGGACATGGGTTAATTTTTACACAAACTTGAACCATAGGGAACTATGCTTGGGTTCAGTTTCATGTTTTCATAAGCTTGAAATGAAAAACTATGCTCGGATTTAGTTTCATGTTTACACAAGCTTGAAATGAAAAACTATGCTTGAGATTGGTTTACATGCCGCCAACATGATGACTCGATTCTAGGTGCATTGAAATGAAAAACTATGCTTGAGATTGTTTTACATTCCCCCAGCATGATGACTCGATTCTAGCTGCATGCCCCCCAAGCTTCGTTACATTCACCTAAGTAGCCTACTCGTGGCTATCAGGTGGATGGAATGAAGGTTAATTTATGAGATTTTGGAAGTCTCGACTGGGATTTTATGAGATATTAATCAAATACTTGAATTGGAACTTTACTCTAGGGGACCTTGTTTCATTTTTTAATGAGCTTGACATAAGACAAGGAACTTTGCTCAGATTCCTTGTTTCAATTTTTAACGAGCTTGAAACAAGAAAATGAACTATGCTCTGGGACCTGTTTCATTTTTTAATGAGGTTGACATAGTAAAATAACTATCCTCATATTCCGTGTTTCATTTTTAACGAGCTTTACACAAGACAAGGAACTATGCTCATATTCCTTGTTTCATTTTTTAACGAGCTTTACACAAGACACAGAACTATGCTTATACCCTTTTTTTCATTTTTTTTTAACGAGGTTGACATAAGACCAGGAACTATCCTCATGATTCCTTGATCACGACCCGTAAGAGGTCATGAATTCCAAGAGGTTATCAGCAGATGGGAGAACAATGCTATGGAAGGGATATGTAGCAAGGAATCCATTAGAGAGATCTTGTTCCAATTCCCCTAGTACATGATGCACAACATCACAGAATTGATCATCAGTTGATGTAGGCATGGAACGGGTTGCCACATAATTGACCCGTGGCGGTGCAGATACCATTGGGACAAAAGGACCATTTACGGAAGATGGTTGACTGTAAGCCATATTTGTACCGGGAAATGTAAGTTGGTCAATGGTGATAATTATGCCTTCATGTGGGAAACACATCACTTGAAAGAGTGTTGAAACAATAATTCCCATGTCATAAACATAGTTGCACCCAAGAAGTAGATTGTAATCTAAAAGGACTGGGACTACCATCACATTGAGATAAACAATTTTTACTCCCAAAGTAATAGGAAATTGAGGAAGGATCCTTAATGGTTTACTAGTTCCTTTGTTAAAACCCAACAGATTATGGGTAACAGGCACAAGTGGCAGTGAAATGAGTGCCTGCCAAGTAGTGGAGGGAAGGATACTCACAAACACACCTTCATCTATAATAGTTCAAGATACAATCATATACTATAAACTTGTATTATGATCTGGAAAGGCACATAAGAAGGAAGACGACATCCTGCCAGTCGATTCCAATCAAAGGAAGTGACCAAACTACTTGGAGGTGGTACCATAGGAACGGGAGAATTACCCCCTTGAGTTACAAGGACGGGAGGATTTTCCTCCTGTCATGATGGAACAAGAGGTTTGTCTCTAAGCTCATTGGAATTTGAAGAAATGAAAAGAACATGAGTGGTATCATACTCACTCTCTACGGGAAAGGTACAATTAACTGAAGGTGAAATTGGGTCAACTATTTTCTCGGCCTATGATTAGTTAGGTATAGACTCATGGGATTCACATTTAGAGAGAGTGGGTTTGACCGATGGTTGATTTGGGTCAGTCACTTCATCAACTAGTGAAGGATTAAGGGAGAGTCTCCTGCAACTAGATGGAAGTCGTTGCGGAGAAGCATGACAGCTATCCAACACTTTTTGGGCTTCATCCAAATAGGGACAAAGGTGAATGGGTTGATTCCCTTCACATAACCTACTGGAAAACTTAACTTTACCCTTCTTTCCATGAAATTTACTACCACTAGTTGATGGTGTGTCACCATCATGATCTCTAGAAGTTGATGACACAAGATGATGTGAACAAGTAGACCATTCTTCTAAGATCTGAGGAATACCAGAACAATTTTGAAGAATATGGTCTCCCGTACAAAGTTTGGAAGGATATCGAATTTTGTGAGGCTTATCAGACGGTTTCTCATTAGAAGTTACATTCAAAGCAATGGTTAATTGGTTTCCCCCCTGCTGAATTTTCTTCTTCTTCCCTTTCTTCTTCTTCTTATCCACCTAGTTACTAGTGTCAATACTTTCACCAGGCGAAGAGGAAGAAGGGGAGGAAGAAACAACCGACGAAGAAGGTTAAGGGTCAACTTTAGGATCAACTGGAGGTTGATTTTGTCCAGTTGTAGGAATATTAAGTTGCGGGGCCAAGGAGGTTGAGAACAACCATATTGGAAAGCCGATGGTAAGTCTTGGAAGGGACAATGTAGCCATATAAGGAGCACGAATATTTCCAAAAGGAGGAAAAGGAATAAGATTCCCATCAAAAGGAATTCCTTGATTGGTGGACTCCAGAGTTGTTGCCATATGTCTCAACCTAATATCAACTAAGGAGTGACATGGAGAATGTTATTCTTGGTCAATTAATTTTATTTTAATCAAAATAGCATAACAAAATGAAAGAGGGATAATCTAGGCAAAAGGATTACCAAGTAACTGTGAATTGCAATACACTACCTCATTAAACCAAGGACTTAACATACGTGCATGCAATCTCCATGAATGTTGTTTTAAGTGTATCACAGTATACAAGGTGGCCAACTCAGTTACCTATGGGTGGATAAAAACCTAATGTAATCCTCCCATATATACCTGAAAGTATGTGGAGGCCCAATCCGTGTTAGTGCTGTCTAATGCGAAACCACACAGTGAGAGCATTCCTTTATACTTTTCGTACTATAACACCGCCCTATATACCTGAAGGTACGTCGACGAGCTACGATATACTTACGTACGTGGAATGAGGTATCAAACTCGGAATGTATCGCAGACAATTAACAATAATTGCTATGTTTTATGACGTTGAAGGTGTCTCTAGCCTAGAACCTCTAAATGTTATGCGTTAAGTTACAATTCTTCATTAGGTTAATTGAGATAACTTTTAAGTTGATTTTGTTTAGGAGTTTGTCTTTCAAGTTCACCGCGTGATGTATTTGAAATTCCTAGAATGAAACTATGATGATAAACATTCTTTTCATTTGATTTTTTCAATGAAAACCTTAACTACAAGGGATAGAGAAATCAGAATCTTTAATCAAAGAGCATAGAGCACATCTAATGCAACTTTCCCTATACTATTCCTACAAGCACACACAAACCTGTAAATGCATAATGCATGTTTTTCTTTTCATTTTCCTTAATGTTTAGATGAACAAAAGGAAACTAAATGCACATACAATCAATAAATACTTTTTGCAAGAAACGAAGACTTTATGATAGTTCCTTTTTCCAAGAAATGAAGACTTTAAGACACTTCCTTTTCAGAAAAGACTAATCGACTATAAGATAACTTTGACAATGAATTGATAATGATAAAGAAATCACTTAAGAAACACTAAGCAATCAAGGCCAAAGTAGGGCTAGGAGAAGAAATAAAAATTGATTTCAGAACTATTGAAAACATTGATCTTTCAGCAAACAAAATCAGAAGTAACTTTGGAAAAATCAAACCAAAGGTGGGTTTTTTATCCTTAGAGGGATCAACGCAGGCCAGAGTGGGAGACAATGCATTTCAGTGCACTGTCTCTAAGCTAAGGCTGGTCTACAGTGCATTGTGTCAAGACCAACACTGCGCTAGTGCCAGAGAGTCAAATCAAGAGAGATTCAAGCACAAGGTTTGATAAAAGACACTTCAAAAAGATTGAAATAAGATCAATGAAATCAAGAAAAGTCTACTAGGGTGTAATATGATGAGGGTAAGCTACCAGGAATGACATTCATTCCCTAGTGGAGTCGGCAATTTGTTATATGGAATTTGCATCTACGAATAAACACATTTTCCCTAGGTGGGTAGCTACACCTAGAACAACAAAAATAAAGTAGTTTAACATTTTCCTATAGTAGATAGAAGAGATGAAGGAAATTACTTATAGTATTTCTCTTCCTTGATCCCCTTTGAATTGCTCCATCGCTCCCACTTGAACTAAATCTGCTCAATTGGTAACTGTATCAACAGAAACAAAAACAACAAGCAATCAAAGCATACATGATCTATCTACTATAAAGCAATGAAATTGAAGACATTGAAACCCATAATCATCATAGATATGAACAAGAATATGAGAAAAGGAATAAACACTTTATTAATGTATAAGGAATAGTTTTGCTCAATACAGTTCGATTTTGTGCAACTCCTCTAGCTTCAGTCCAACCCTCACCACATCAAAAGCACACCAATCCAGCAGCATAACATTGCTTGACATGAACTCAAATCTCAAACCAACAGAATTTCCTTACAAACTTCAGATTATAACTTGTTGATCACTACGATGAGTGCTCAATTTATAGGAAATGGAGGTGGTTTTGTCATAAATGAGGGCATTGAATGGCCTTCCAAACTTGGAGTTAGTTTCCATGGAGCAAGGGATGAGAGGATAGGAGGTTAATTGATCATTAGCTTATCCAATTTCAAGCTCATAGGAGGAGATAAGAGATGGGATCCTTCTAGAATGATCTAGAATCAAGGAATATTCCCAGAACTCTATGCAAATTTCACTCAATCTCGCCCAGCGTAGGTCAAAGAGGGCCTAAGTGCATTGCAGTGCAGGCCAGAATGGGCCTACCTACTCTGCAACGCAGTTACCCCTGACCAAGGTTGCGCTGGTGTCCTAAGGAGGCATTTCAAAAAGGCTTCAGGCTAGGAAAATTTCATGGATGGAAGCATTTAATGAGATGAATTGTCTAGGGCATATAACAATTAAATTAGGGTTTGATGAGCCCTAAATACACTGATCTGAATGTCAGGAGTGATGTGCCCAAATAGACCTGTAACAACTTGTCCTTTCAAGCTCATTTTAAATATGAAAGCGACTAAAGTCACCTTTTGTCCTTTTCTCGACTCTTAAAATATGAAAAGGAAAATTTTTGTTTCAGTATCTTAAAATTAACTACCCACGAAATATTCCTGGTTAAAGTTATCTTCCTTAGTGATTATTTAGGATCGTTTCCAATGGAAACAATTCCAGATTCTACCAGTCAAGGATTCCCCTCGGATGGGAACCCTGGTCCTTTTCCTTCTTTTGGAAATGTTGTTGCTCCTTATATGGCAACGCTGTCCCTCCTTGAGTTAACCATTGGTTTACCTATCTGGTTATTTTCGACCTTGATGGTTCCGAGTGTCCCAACTCTTGTCCAACCATCTCCTTCATCTTAACCAAATCACGTTGATTCTCAGGTTGACCTCTCACCTTCTTCCCTTATTTCTTCATCTTCCCCTTCTACTTTGCCTGGTGAAAGTTTGAAATACAGTAACCAGGAGGCTAAGAAGAAGAATAAGAAGAAATCAGATAAGAGAGAGGCCAACCATGCGACTATTACTCAAAATGCACCTCCTATAGACAAATATTTTGATCCTCCATGGAAGTTCAAATTCCCTTGCACGCTGTGTAAGGGTGACCATCTCCTTCGAGATTGTCCTGGCATTCCCAGAACCTTAGAGGTTTGGTCTCAAGACCTGAATTGACCATCCTTGTCGACCTCTAGAGATCATGTCAATGCTACACCTTTAGCTAATGATGGTAAGAAGAAGGGAAGATTAGATTCCCCTATAGGTTATGTGAACGGAAGCATCTTCTTCACCTTTTTCCTCTTATGGATAAAGCTTCCAAAATTTTGGAAAACCTTACAGCTCCTCAACCCCAACTTCCTATTGGTTATCAAAGGCTTTCTTCTATCCCTCTCTTAGTTGGTAAAGAGATTGACTTGGATTCATCTCTTTCCCATCCTATTCTTCCTAAGCATGACTCTCTTGTGTCTGTTCCCAACTGACCATTGGTCGAAAAGAGTGTTGACTTGGCTTCACCTTTAGTTGTTCACTCTGTTCCCGAAGAGAGTAGTGATCATACTACTCATGTTCTTCTCATCTCCTCAGATTCTCATGAATCAAAGAGTGACCCTCCCATCCCAGTTGTTCAGGAGAGTCCTTCTCCTTCTTCTGCAGTGCATGGGGGCAATCATATGATATCCCCACCAAGTAGTTATGTAATTTATTTTGATTGGAGTCATTTGACTGCTTTCCGCCTCCCATCTTATGTGCCTTTCCAGATCATAGTATAAGCCTATACGATAGTAGTACATGGCACTATATTAGATGAAGGTGTGTCTATTAGCATCATGTCTTCTACTACTTGGAAAGCTTTGGGCTCCCCACAGCAGGTGCCTATCACTCAGAATCTGTTGGCTTTCAATAGAGGAACCAATCAACCCTTGGGGGTCCTTCCGAAGTTCCCTATTACTTTGGGAGGAAATATCGTTTATATAGACGTGATGGTAGTCCAAGGTCCCTTAGATTTCAATCTTCTCCTTGGATGCGACTATGTTTATGTCATGGAAGTTCTTATTTCTTCACTTTTCCATGTGGTTTGTTTTCCACACGAAGGGAGAATTGTGACCATTGATCTTCTGTCGTTTATTGGACACCAGGCGCCTCCTTTGCAACCATTGTTCCCTATAAACTCTTGTTTGCAAGTAGTACCCTCCCCGCCACAGGTCAATTATGTGGCTACTCGTTCCATCTCCACATCTGTTGATGACCACATAGATGGTATAGTACACTATGTACTGGGGGTATTAGAACTTGATCTATCATTTGTACCAGTTGACATGTGTTCCTCCCAGAGCATAGTTCTCCCATCCAGTGAGGACTTCTTGGGGTCCATGTTCTTGTATAGTCCATGATCAACTATCGTGAGCATAGTTCCTTGTCTTGTGTCAAGCTCATTAAAAAATGAAACAAGGGATATGAGGATAGTTCCTGGTCTTGTGTCAACCTCGTTAAAAAATGAAACAAGGGTCATGAGGATAGTTCCTAGCATTGTTTCAACCTCGTTAAAAAATGAAACGAAATGTCATAGAGCATAGTTCCTGGTCTTGTGTCAAGCTCGTTAAAAAATGAATCGAGGAGTACGAGGATAGTTATTTTCTCTATAAACCTCGTTAAAAAATGAAACCGATTTTGAGGATAGTTCTTTTACTGTGTCGACCTTGTTAAAGACTAAAACAACTCCCTTTTCCAAATCAAACCTTTGATTAAGATATCGTAAAATCCCAGTCGAGTCTTTCCTAGATCTCGAAAGTGAACCTTCATTTCATCCACCTAGTTTAATGAAATGAAGCTTAGGGGGAATGTACCTTGCATTGAGTCATTATGCTGGGGGCTTGCAAAATTAACTCAAGCATAGTTCTCCATGGTTCAAGCTTGTGTAAAAATGAACCCATGCCTGATTTACATCTCGTGATTTCTGTTTTAATTAGTTGATTTCTGCTAGATGAGCCTTGGTTGTTTTATTCCATCGCCACCATCTCTTTGGCCGATCATATGCTTTCACTTGGTTTTTTTCCCTTTCCCAAGGAACCGCAACAATGAATGGTTTTATTAGCCATTCTCTTGACCATTACATGTTTTGAGTAGCTCCTCCGTTATTGGAACCGGTTGCTACCCTTTATATCACTCGTTCCTCTAGGACAAGTCACCTTTAAGCTCTTTTCTGACTCGTAAAAGATGAAAAGATTGGCGAGTATTTTTTCCCTTTTTTGACTCATTAAAGAGAATAAAAATGGAGGGTCTACTTTCAACTCTCTTACAACTCTTAAAACAAAAAAAGATTGTTGAGATCTTGTCGTTTTCAAACTCATTAAAGGCTGCGAAACATCGTTTACCTCTTTTTCGGGCTAGGATAAACTATTTATGAAAAAGGTACTCCTTGATCAAAATGGTCAAGTAGTTCTCTCAAGTATTGTTTTCTACCTTTTCTAGATCAAGAGACACAAATGTACGAAAATGGACCTTTTGGAGTTTTCTTTTCCGCGTCTTTTTCAAACTCTCTAAACGTGAAAAAGATACTGAGTTTTCCCTTTGTTGAACTCGTTAAAATTTAAACGACATTAGATTTGTCACCATGATGAACATGAGATACTCCTTCTTAGGGCTCATTAATCTTACTAGGTCAGATTCATCTGAAGGATGGAATTATATTACAAGCATATGCTATCACTGTCAAGCTTGTGTAAAAATAACTGGGGTTCTCACCAGAAATGGTGAGGGAAAATTGGAAGTATTTCATCAGTTGTATTCACTTGAGGTAGCCTGTCGCTCTTGAACATTGGCACTCATCTGCTATTCATGTCGGGTTTTGGGACATCCTCACTCTGTCACTTGCCTCCCTGGGTTTTGGGTTATCCATTTTAAACCTCTCATATGATCTCTGCCATGTTACCATGACTTTTGATCCTATGATGTCCAACGCTGCCAAAATCTGGAGTTGTTTCATCCATATGTTCAAGAGAAGTCTTCCTACATGTACATTGTCTGATCATCTTGGATTACTCTCATTCATTGTGTTCCCGTTTCGTGTCGATGATGAAGGATTCATCATGGCACTCATTTGACATAGTCAATTCCCATTGACTTCAACTCATTATCTAGGAAGATGGTCGAGAGACTCCCTTCCAGTAGCTTAGAGCTTGCATGCCCTAACGGCAAGTTCTTCGCACTCGATGACAAGCTCACATCATTGGCTTTCGATTGGATGATTTCACGGGTGTTTGACATCAGTTCCTTTATTCACATTCTTTGAACTGTGTTGTTGGTACCTTGAGATCCATTGTCATTATTGGTGGTTTCTCTCGCGATTTTTAACGGTTTACATCATTGGCCAGTAATCAAGCAACTTTCTATCATGCTCAACTTCAACGCATTCATTCACATGTTAGGATTTGTACTTTGATCGGGACGTTTGGAGCAAAAGACCCTGGACTCAGATTACACCAGTCTAAGTTGCAAGGCGATGTGACATGATCATGTTGATATACATGTCTCTTTCAGATGGATGACTACGACCATACCATGTGTTGTTATATGTGATCCTTCTCATTATTGGATGGTTGCGACCATACCTTGGTCTCATTATGGTAATCTCTAATGGATGGTTGCACCCATGCCTTAAATCCATTTACATGATCATTCTGTGAATGGTTGCATCCATACCATGATTCATGTATCATTTGATAGAGTTTTTAGTGATGTATATGTATCTATGCTTGCTTGCAGGTTTTTCGACAGACGAACTCTAGTTCCCCGCATCCACTTGTAAATCATTTCACCCCTCACTCTAGTTCGGCTTTCACACTTTAGGGGGCATCTATTACACAACATTTTGTCACTGTCCCTGTACTCCCTGTCCATGATCCTGGAGGACCTCTATAGTGAAACCTACATGCTTTCCCATCATGAAAAAACTCCAAGTATGTCCCTCTTCATGAGCAGAATAATTCCCTTTTGCATCATTTACAAAGAATCTTCCTTTTATCCTAGTTTACAAGACCGACGCTACTGATGAGTTTCCTCCTCATGTTGATTTGTAGAGATTAAAACTATCCCTAGCACCATACGGAGTGACTGAGCCCTTTTCCACTCGTTGTCGATCCTCTTTTGGAAAGTTTTTGAAATATGTAATCAAAGCTTCCAGCTCTAGAAGCTTCGTAACAGAAGTCTGGCAGATGGTTGGGCTAGATGGAGTTGAAGAAGTTAGTTTGGGCTCCTTTCCCATATTAGGATGGAACAACCTCAAGAGATAAGACCTTCTCCCATGATGAGAGGAACCATCTCCCATCCATCCAAGCTGTACAAACCTCTCTTTTCTCAAGCTAAACTAGTTTTTGGAGTGAGTTTGAATGATCAACAAGACATCTATAGCTTGTATCTTTCGAGTGGATGTTTGAGGGAGAATAGTTTGTTTTGGTTTGGTTTGATACTAGATGGAAGAGGCCTTAAAAATTCCATTGTCGGGGCTATCCATGAGATGCTAGCAGAAGTTTGGGAACCTGGATACATTGGATGAGACTAGCAACGTCAAGGCATTGGTTGTAATCTCTTTTTGATTTATATGAATAAAACTATTGATTGATTTCCTACATGAAGTGTTATTTTACATCTTTATGAATTAATGTTCCTTGACCTTTTAATTAGGTTGAATACAATATTGTATGCTATCACATTTGTTGTTGTTGTTTGTTTTCTTGTTTCAGGTATTCGAAGGAAGGAAACGAAAGATAGTTGGAGTGAGGAAGCAGGATTATCACCAAGCGGAACAGTGTTCTAAGAGGTAGGCCATCTTAATTGATTCTAACTTAAGGAGATTTTCCATAGATTGTTTGTTTGTGTCTAGGCCCTCTCTTTCAGGCTAGAGGAATTGTTTGTGCCTGCACTGATAATTTATCTACACCACACCTCCTCCTTAGGAACGTTATTGAGTCATTATGCAAGAGAATGTAGAAATAAGAAACATGCCATAAGTAACAAACCAACTACAAATTTCACAAAAGAAAATCAGAACCAAGATAACATGTTTTTAGCTTTTAATGTAGCACAAGAAAAACAAAGGGATGTATGGTTTCTAGATTTAGGGTGTAGCAATCACATGACATGGAACATAGAAATGTTTACCAATCTAGATGAAAGTGTGAAATCTGAAGTGACATTAGGGACTGATAGCAAAGTCTTTGTCATGGGAAAAGTAAGAGTCAATATTATAACAAAGAAGGGGGGGACGAAGTACATTTCATGTCTATTTTGTCCCTGGTTTGAAGCATAACCTCATAAGCATTGGACAACTCATGCAAAAGGGCTACAATGTATTTTTCAAAAATGATAAGTGCACAATTTTGGATAATTCTCCAAGCAGACCATTGATTTCAAAAATTCATATGACAAGCAATAGAATGCCCCCACAAAGATAAAACCATAGTTGAAGGAAGAATGTGCACAAGCAGAACTGTCAATGAATTCACTTGAGGATGAAAGAAAATTTGCAGCTGTCACACAAGTAAACTTTCAAGCAGAGGTCAAAGATGAAAATTGGTTATGGAATTTGAGATTTGTTCATCTCATTTTGAAGGTGTGAATTCGCTACATAGGAAAGGCATGGTGAAGGGATTGCCACTCATAGAAAAACTGGACAACCTATGTGAAATATGCATCTTGGGCAAACAACATAGAGAGACATTTCCAATAGGAAAGTCAATAAGGGAAAATGCACCCTTGGAGGTTTTCCATTTAGACTTATGTGGACCAATGCAGACAACATCAATTGGTGACAATTGTAGCATAGTAAACTGTGCTACAATTAAGGAAACTGAAAAACTGAAAGAAACAATGGTGAGTGTCCAAGTGGAATAGGTGGGTGGCCACCAATACCCACCTGGATCATAAGGTACCATTGGATCTGGCATGTGTTGGAGGAAGGACAATTATCTTTGGGAAATATCCATACAGATAGGAACCCTGTTGATATGCTCACTAAAATCCTATGAAGAAATAAAAATGAGTTATGTAGAGGCATGGTAGGAATCAGTGTGACTTGATTCATGATTGTTCATTCGGCTTCAAGTGGGAGAATATTACATGTGAAGCTCTCATAAAGACTTTGGCACTAAGTCCAATTAGTTTGTTGTTGGAAGCATACACTTCTAGTAGTTCTCCATTATTGCCGAGTTTCTAAGGAAGGAAACCTATGAAATTTTTGTGCTAGATATACAAAGGCTTGAACTTTGGCGACTCCCCAATGAAAGAGGGAATCTCCCCATGCAGTCTATTGTTGGACATAGC
Source organism: Pinus tabuliformis (assembly GCA_031772625.1). Lineage (NCBI taxonomy): Eukaryota > Viridiplantae > Streptophyta > Pinopsida > Pinales > Pinaceae > Pinus > Pinus tabuliformis. The sequence continues at coordinate 892,583,160 of CM062813.1, forward strand.
TAAGTGTATCAACAATTTCAGCGCGAGGAGTTCCACAAGTATTTCACCAAAAAGATTATTATCAGAAAGATACATGGATTCTAAACTCATGAGATTTCCAAATTAAGAAGGAACAAGGCCAGTGAGGTCTGTGTCAAGTAAATCAAGTGCTCTCAATTTTGCCAAGTTTCCAAGCTCTACGAGTATTCCTCCATTCAAATTATTTCCAACCAATATGAGAGATTTCACATTTTTGAGCTTCCCATAATCACGAGGAATGTTTCCTGAGACGTAATTTTCTTCAAGGTCAAAATGTCTCAGCTTCGCGAGATAGCTCAAATCCAACGACAATTCCCTTGACAATTTCATCAAGGAACTCTAAGTTCCTCAAGTTTGATATGTTGGAGCCAAGGATTCTAGTGAGGGAGTTATCGGAGACGTCAAGGACTTCGAGGCTCAATTTTGATATGTTGGATGGTACACTTCCATTGAGGATGTTACCAGAAACATCTAGTGAACGAAGGGTTCATAGATTTGTGACCTGAGTGGGGAATGAACCTGAAATACTCATGGAAGAGAGATTTAGAGACAATAATCGAACCACATGCTCACAATGGACATTAAGAAATGGGTAGTGTAATTAGAAGTTCCCCAATTGTGTAACACATGGTGAGGATTAATCATTTGTGTTTTCATTGAAATAAACATCGCGACATCTCCTATGGAATGGAATGTCCCCAATTGTGTAACACATGGTGAGGATCAATCATTTGCGTTTTAATTAAGATAAACATCGCAACATCTCCTATGGAATGAATCACTACATCACCATGTTGGAAAATTAATCCCATCACACCATTAAATAGACTGACAATAGCCATATTTGTGGTACATGCGTAAATCAACCAAGTAGCTTTTATTTGTAGGTTACAGATTTTTGTTTGTAGGTTATATATTTTTGTTTGCACATGAAGGACATGGATTAAATGAAGTTCTGATAAGAGTACAAATTTGACAATAGCCATATTTTTGGTATACCTAGAAATCATCCAAGTAGATTTTGTTTGTAGGTTGTAGATTTTTGTTTGGACCAAAAGTACATGGATTAAAGGAAGTTCTGACTAAAAGTACAAATTCTCCATTCATCAAGTAATTAAGAAAAAATGGGCATTTAATGTAGGGTTGGTAAAAAGATATGGTAAAACATTTATTCGGCAATGGGCATTTAATGTAGGGTTGGTAAAAAGATATGGTAAAACATTTATTCGGCAATTATTACTTCCACTCAGCAACATCTCCAAGTTCAAAAAATCACATTTTAGTACAAACGCCCATCCTATGCTTTAAATATTTTGCTTTGACATGTATTAAAATATTAAAATTGTATGTTTTGGTACAACATGTATGTAAATGTCTTTAGTTTTAGTAGAGGGTGTAAATATGAGAGAAAAAGAGGAGAAAATTGTGGAGCAATTTGTGGTCAGCGCATAAAAACTGTTTGTTACAAGGTTTTACAAAGAGTTACTCTGCAACTCCTAGTGAAGTGTAAATCTCAGTAAGAACTAAAATCTTTTATTTTAGTCGAAGTTTCCATATGAATTATTTTTTCCATGTATTCCAAAATATGATCTAAAGTATATACTTGTTGGAATATATTTTTGGAAATATCACGTTTGTTTTTTACTATTCAATCACTCTGTTTTTACTTTGTTTTTTTGTGCGTAAATTTTCTTTGAGTTCTTAGCTTTGTTTTGTTGCGGAAGTCAACTGTGTGATTTAATCTAGAAAATTGAAGTCTTGAGTTCTTAGCTTTGTTTTGTTGTGGAATTCAAATATGTGATTTAATGTCTGCAACTGAAGCCTTGAGTTCTTAGCTTTGTTTTGTTGCGGAAGTTAACTGTGTGATTTAATCTCCGCAACTGAACTGAAGTCTTGAGGAAGAATCCTCTACCTAAATGTTTTTACTTTGTTTTGTTGTGCGTAAATTTTCTCAAGTTCTTAGCTTTGTTTTGTACTCCTCTGCCTAAATGTTTTTACTTTGTTTTGTTGTGCATAAATTTTCTTGAGTTCTTAGCTTTGTTTCGTTGTGGAAGTCAACTGTGTGATTTAATCTCTGCAACTGAAGTCTTGAGGAAGACTCCTCTGCCTAAATATTTCACGTGACATCCTGGTGAAATTTATGTTTTTACTTTGTTTTGTTGTGCGTCAATTTTCTTGAGTTCTTAGTTTTGTTTCGTTGCGGAAGTGAACTGTGTGATTTAATCTCTGCAACTGAAGTCTTGAGGAAATTTATGTTTTTACTTTGTTTTGTTGTGTGTAAATTTTCTTAAGTTTTTAGTTTTGATTTGTTGCAGAAGTCAGTTGTGTCATTTAATCTCCACAACTGAAGTCTTGAGGAAGACTCCTTTTCCTAAATATTTCGCGTGGTATCGGAGCTCGTGAAATTTTATTAGTGTAAGTGTAAGTGTTTTTACTGTGATTTAACCATCATAGGTCCATCTTAAATACATATCTAACATGAGCTGAGAGGGATCCAATTAGTGTAAGTGCAAGTGTTTTTACTGCGATTTAACCGACATAGATCCATCTTAAATACAGATCTAACATAATTTGAGAGGGATCCAATTTCTTCACGTGTAAATTTTTTATGAGCCAACATTATTTAATTTTTTTGTATATTTATTTAATTTTTTAATTTTTAGATTTAAAAAAAAAAAAAAAATTGGCCGACATGAGAAAAATTTCAACTTTGATGATGGACAAATAACGTTACACATCATACTGGGTTGTAGAATGATCCTCTCAGCTCAAAGACTGTTTTGAAGCCGAATTTATTGGAGCATATTTACGAGAAAGGAATTTTTTTTAGCATCAAGCACAAGCTTGGCTAATTCTAAAATACCTCAGTTTAATGGAAAAAATTATGACTATTGGGCTATAACAATGAAGGCTCTATTTTTGTCCCAAGATATTTGGTATTTGGTGGAGAATGGGTTCAATACAACAACATAGAATGCCTTGTCAGAAACTTAAAAGGATTTGCTGAGGGTTAAACAAAAGAAGGATTCAAAAGCTCTCTTCTACATATTTCAAACTGTTCATGAAAGTATTTTCCCAAGGATTGCAACAACAATCAAAATCCAAGCCATGGCCGAAGCCGAAATCAAGCACAAGGTTAGAGGTATGATAAATCTCAAGTTCAATATCATTATTGTAAGAGGTATGGTCATTATGCAAAAGAATGTAGAAAGATGCAATCAACATAAGCCAGACTTGTGAATGTTCACGTACACATGAAGATCTTCGAGGTGTTCCCCAGAAGTGCCTGAAAATGTTTCATTGACCTCTTACCACTTCAATTTGATGTCCTTGCCTAGATACAACTTTGTATCTTCATAGATCGAGAGACTAGAGGACACTTGCTCAGTGGCTGCTTCAACTGCATTTCCATCAGTGCCTTGAGATCCTGTTCTCTTGGAAGCCATCCAGACAGATGAACACCTGAAATATCTGGAGACAAGAAACATGCATGGCAATAAATCTATCAGTGAAAACAAAGCAAATTTTAGGGAATGACACAAAACATACCTAGGGAACTAATGAGAAAGATTGTGCAATTTATTCTGGGAGGCTAGGTGACTCACTGCCAGAACTACGCAAAATGTAGTCTGGGTTGTCTGGGAGGTAGGATTGGCTGCTGGATCTATGCAATGTGCAATCCAGACTGGCTGCTAGCTGTTGGGATTGCACAATGCACAATTCCAGCTGGGAAGGACTACAGGCCCAGGGACTGAATTGTGCAATTTCCTGGGCCAGCAGTCACTGTCCTCTAGAAATGCGGAAAACAATCCTGGAGGCGAGTTCTGGGAAAAATGTGCATTCTCGGAGATGAAGGCAGAGCCTTCCTCCCCCAGATTGCACAATGTAGTCTCAGTGAAGGCAAGGTCCAGGCCAACGTTGGCCTGACTCTCTAACGCGAAACTGAAAGAAAATAAGACAGTTAATGCATGGAGACACTAAGTGATAGCAGAAGTGATTGACAGTGTATGCAAAACATGAATGAAATATTAAGCAAATAGATCAACATGCATGTGGGTGAAGCAGTTCGCTGGTTGGGCAAACATTTGTGCAAAATGGTTTCATGCACGTGACAGCAGTGAGATAGGAACAAAAACTAAAATAGAGCTAGGACAAGCTATTATACATGTAAATGACAACAAGTGTTCAAAGAAATCAAGCAAACAACACTCACATAAGTGAATACACAAAAAGCGATAGAAATGTTGAAAAAGGGAAGTTGAGGCCACTTACCCATGAATAATTGAGATGGATATGTCGAAGGGTCCTGGATGTGCTGTGGAATTTCATAACTCCAATATCTATGTGAAAGAATGAGCTCTAATGCATCGAATAAATAAGTTTGGGCTCATGACGTGCATGCCACAAATCTAGGAAAAGCGACACTTGGAAGGAAACTTCTAAAACAACTTTGCATGTAACCCCTGGCTACTAAAAATAGCTCCCTAAATCATGGGATTCCTTTTGCATGTTTCCTTTTGCTATTCCAGGAAGAAAAAGTCACACATGCATGCAAGTCAAGTTTCCTTGGTCCCGAGTGGAACTAGTCAACCAGACTGCTCAAGCATGCAACTGCTCAACTACTTGAGAAAAATGTGCATTTTTGGCTGAGAGTTGGGCTAACTGCCTAGGAGGTTTGTGCAATTTCTGGACAGAGTAGCTGACTACTGCCAAGATTTGCGCAAATTCTGGGCTGAACAACTTTGATTGGGAAATTTGCGCAATTTCTGCTGGGAGTGTTAGCTGGAAGAATTGCGCAATTCTGGAGCCCAATGGGCTACCAGACAGAATTACAAAATTTCTGGAGGGAAGGCTGGTTTCCCTCTAGAAATAAGAAATTTTCTTGGGGAAGCTTCTCAACCTGCAGCTGGACCAAGTCCAGGTCAACAGCCTATGAGGGGAATGCATCAAGTTGTGCTCGACAGGCTGCCTTTGTGTATGAAAAGCACTGAAGGTTGTGTACTTGATGAAGCAAGACAAAGTGTTGTGTCAGGTTGGTAGGGAGGCTCCAAAACGAGTTAAGGAAAAATTTTGGAGGGTGGTTGTAGCAACTACAACACAACCTGAGAAATCCTCGCAAATTCTTAATGGATGTGGAGATTTCCCATTCCTTAATGGTTTTAATTTCGCTAGGGTCTACCTTAACACCTTCATGAGATACAATATGACCCAGATATTCCATCTCTTGTAATCCAAAGATACATTTGTAGCTTTTTGAATATAATTGTTTCTCCTCCAATAGTTTGAGCACCCTGTCAACATGTTGAACATCATCCTTCCAAGACTTGTTGAGATTAGTATATCATCAAAAAATACTAACACAAATTTTCTAAGGAAGGGTTGTAGAAGGTGCATTGGTAAGGCCAAAAGGCATGACCAAAAATTCATATTGACCCTCATGAGTTCTAAATGTTGTTTTCAGAATGCCTTCAGTCTTCATTCTAATTTGATGATATCCTGAACGAAGATCCAACTTGGTGAAGTAAATTGATCCATGCAATTCATCCAATAATTCATCAATGACAGGAATGAGAAATTGATCTTTAATAGTGAGCTTGTTGATCTCCCTATAATCTAGACACATGTGCCATGATCCATCCTTGTGAACCAATACGACTGAAGAAGAGAAATAACTTTGACCGGGTTGAATTATACCAAACTCTAGCATTTCTGCAACCATACGTTCAATTTCACTCCTTTTGGGCATAGGAATATCTGTAAGGCGTGATGTTTGGAGGAACACTTCCTGGAATCAAACGAATAGCATGATCATGATCATGAATTGGTGGGAGGCCTTTGGGAGTCTCAAATACCTTGGAATGATTGTCCAATACTTTTTGGAGATATGAATAAATAGATCATTTCGATGTGGGAACCTCTAGCGAACATAATTGTGCAATTATGGCTCGTTGTTCTTTCTTTAGAAGATTTTTTATTCCGTTAGAGCTGATTATATTTCCCGGTTTCCCTACGATACCCCTTAATTCAACTTCCTTTCCTTTTGAAGAAAATTTCATGAAAATTTCTTGAAAATTAAAATCTATTGTACCCAAGGATTGTAGCCTTTGGAATCCTAGTACAACATCAACACCACCCATTGGAATGGAAAGCATTAGGCTATTCAATACATATTCTCCCATGGATAGCTTGATATTATGGCACTTTCCAAAGAAATTTATGGTTCCTCCACTTGCAACCATCACTTGACACTCTGGTGCTAGATATAGGAAGCAATCCAATTCCTTGGCTATCTCACAATGAATAAAATTAAGGGTACTGCTTGAATCAATCAACACTTAGATTACCATTTTCTTCTTGATATGTCCTTCTAGTTTAATAGTTTGAGGAGTGGTAATTTTGTTCAATGCATTACAAGATATGGTCAGATTCATTTCTTCTTTCTCTAGGGTTTGTTCTTGATGCAACAACACTTCCATATTTATAAATGTGAGTGGTAGGCTTCCTTTTTGCCATAATTTTGCTTTCCATTTTTCTTGCCAACCTGAATGCCTTCTCCAATGAATCAAGTTCCCAAAGGTTAACCTCATGTTGGATATTATCTTTTAAAGTCCCTATGAACACGTCAATCTTATGCTCTTCTGGAATATCTTTTACCCTTATATTCATTTTTTGGAAGTCCTCAATGTGCTGCATCATTGAACCCTTTTGTTTGAGATTTATCAATTGGCTAAAAAAAGTGTTGCTTTTTGTATCCTCATAATGTGCTATCATTTCATCCGTAAAAATTGCCTAAGTGGAAATTGTTTACTAGAGCAAAGCCAATGATACCATACAAACTGATTTGGTTCCAAATATAAAGTTGCAATGTGTACCTTTTGTGTGTTTTGTTATGGAGATCGAAATATTGCTCCATCTGTAGTATCCATGTTACGAGATCCTTGCCATCAAACTTCCTCATATCGATATTTGGAACATGGTGGGTTTTCGATCCAATGTTAGAGTCTATGAAATCATGATTAACATTTATTTTGTTCTCATCATTAGTTTACTTTACTACCCTTTCGCAATTAGTAAGCATTTCTTATAGAAACTTTGTCAAATCTGTCTTCAATTCTTTGATGTTTCCTTTAAGTTTATCTTCTAAACCATTCATCTTAGCTTCCACACCTTTCTTTAAACCATCCATCTTAGCTTCCATGCCATCCATCTTAGCTTCCATGTCATTTATATTAGCTTCCACCTCATTCATCTTAGTTTCTATGCCTTTCTTTAAACCATCCATCTTAGCTTCCATTACTTTTTGTGAGAGTGAATTTTGTTGCACTTAATCTCGTAATTTTGATATATCATGTTGCATTTCTTCCTCTTCTTCATGATTCATGCTAGAGCTTTCAAGTTGCTTACTACGTGTTTCCATTTTCTTTCTTTGGGGCATCAATTAATGATAATTATCCTTCACTATTCCCTTTGAATTCCTTCAAACTAATTTTTCAAACCAAACTTATGCAAAATTTAAAAAACTACACACCTTTTTTCAGTTTGTAGGAGTTTGATATTGTATCTAATGTATCTTTGAAATTTCACATCTCCAAGGTTTGAAATTGCGAACTATGGTAGCCCTATGAGTCCTCTTTCCAACGCCACCAGTTTAATCAAAATTGGATTCTCTAAGAAAGATTTATGCCCAATCTCCCAAGATGACCTGATTATACACTTTTTCAGTAGCGCGAACTTGTATGAAGTGCCACGTATCACTGTTTCAACCTTTGGACCTGAAAACGATGCACAGAAAACTAAATTACATCCTCTTTCTATAAATTGTTACGAAATTTCAATCTAATACTTAGAGAGAAAGTTATGACGATTTTCCCAAGGTCACGTGTTTGGGATGTAATTCAAGAGCCTGCAACAGCCCTAACTTCCTTGGATCATATCTCTGACAATATAGTGAGACAAGATCTGATATTTGGAACCGAGGATCATCGAGATTTCCTCTCAAATGGATTTTTTTTTAGCATTTGAATTGTCGCAGGAAAATTGTTAGAGTGAAAATACCACAATGACCTGTTTTGGAGCAACGAAACCCTTGAATCCAAAGCTCTGATACCAAATGTTATGAAACCAACTCACAAAAATATAGAAAAGATAGATCAATGACTTATAAATCAATCTCTTTGAGGGGGAAACCTCCTTTACATTATACAAATGAACCATTCTTGGATGATACAAATGACGAAACCTCCTTTTATATATCAGAGTGTAAGGGGTCACAATATAATCAAAATCGACATAAAAATAATAATATAAGGGCACAAAAATAACAATAATGGCTTCTATGGGGCACAATAATAACAATAGGGGCACAACAATAATAATAAGGGACACAATGACAATAGTAATGGGGGATCACTAGTATTATAGGGACCTAACAGTCTCAATACCACATGCAAAAAAATAAGAGACCCTTGTCTTGTGGTGCGACTTGCCATCATTCTTTCAGACCTAAAGATAGAAATTCTAAGATCCCATAACCAAATTTGACACGATTTAAAAGCGTATGTAGCGAAAGAACATGACCTAATGTACCGCGACGAAAGACTCCATAGCGCCAACCTTACCCATTGTCTTCCATAAAACACTGAGCCATTCTCCCAAGGAAAAAGGAATCTTTTGCCACCTTTGTGTAGAATTTTGCCTTTGCCTTTTGCCACTGCAATTCCAAACATTAACCTCAATGTTAAGGAACTATTTAAGCCATGAAAGAGATAATGCTTACAATGGGAGGCCGAGAGTTTACCGTTACCTCCATACAGACGCTCAACAATGCAACCCGAGACCACCATGCTACCACAATTAATAAACAAACCCACTTGTAGACTTTACATGCACTAAAACATCGCCTTGTCAGAGACAAATGGATCACCTCTGATGGGATGGCATGCGCTCTCACCAAGGCTTCCATGTCCTCAACATTAACACCCCCATCAGAGAAAAAAATATATTATTTTCAAATGAAATAAATGTAATAAAATATTGATATTTTTCATTTTTAAAACAAAAATAATTAAAAAACATATTATTTTAAAAGAAAAATAAAATCAAATTAATTTGAGAAAATATAAAATAAATATTCACTCATTTCATGTCAATCTATTTAAATTTATAACTTAGTTTAAGAATATTTTTTTTTAAATAATTTATTTTACCATAAAATTTTAAAAAATTTACTTAATAATCTTTATTAATGTTTATTTTTTTAATATATATTTTTACTAATACTACTGTTATTTATTTTTTTCAAAATCATTTACTATAATTTAATTTAATTTAAATTCCAAATCATTATATATACCATATTTTATCTTTTAAGCAAAATTTTAGAATAGAAATCACATAAAGAAAATTTTAACTTTATAAATAAAATTATATTTATTTATTATTTAAATTATAATTTTAAATATATAAATAAAATTTATACAATAGAGAATTTAAAACACAATTATATAGAAACTAAAGAGTTCAAGTTTCTGTAATCCATATCAAGTTTGTGAGAAATTCTTCGGCGAAAATTACATGGAATACCATTTGTTGACGCCTTTCAAAACGCGTCGACAAATGATATTCCATGTGATTTTCGCCGAAAAATCTCTCACAAACTATATAGAAACTAACATTTTTTTATTGAAAAATTAAACCAATAAAATAATAATATAATATAAATGGAGAATATTGTTTACCCTAGGAGCAAATTCACACCTGCTGGCTTATCCTTTCAAATATTGACTCTCATCGCGAAAAAATAGTTTGTTTACAAGACCGGTCATGCTTGCGTCACGCTCCGCCGAAAAATGAGGTTGGGGTGGAAGTGGACGGGATAAGATTTGCCTGTCAAACATGGTTAAAATTCCACCATTAATACAAACCTAGTTCACTAAATTAAATAATCACTTAAATTCATTTTAATATTTTATTTTGAAAAAACACTTTATCTTTATTTTATATCATTTATAGTTTGAATATCTTTTATTTTTTACTATGAAATTAGCATTCCCCTAGAGAATATGAAAATTCAAAAGTAAAGTTACATCAATCTATTTTTTATTTTTTATTCTTATGTTTGATTTTTGACTACTGACTTACTTTTTCACTTAATATAAGGAAAAAGTCAAATGTAAAGTAAAATCAATCTATTTTTTTATTTTATATATTTATGTTTCTATTCAATTTAATTTTATATTTTTATATTTCTATTTTTGACCATAAACTTATTTTTTACTATGAAAATGCTTTTTCACTTAAAAAGTCAAAAGAAAAGTCAGCAATCTATGTAACATCCATCATTTTTATAAATAAAATATTTATTTACTTTACAATGTTCAACATAGGGAAATTTCCCCAATTACATGGTTGTTGAATAAAAGTGTAATGTCCCTTACTTAAAAGTCAAAAGAAAAGTCAGCAATCTATGTAACATCCATCATTTTTATAAATAAAATATTTATTTACTTTACAATGTTCAACATAGGGAAATTTCCCCAATTACATGGTTGTTGAATAAAAGTGTAATGTCCCTTAATAATAAATAATAAAAATAATAAATTATTCAGCTTAACTTCAGGAGGAAGTTACTTAAAGTGGGGAAGTATGTAATGTCCTTTAATAATAAATAATAAATAATAAATAATATATTATTATATTAAAATACAAGAAAAATAATAAACAATAAATTAAAAAAGTAATAGTAAATAATAATAAAATAATAAATAACAATACTAAAGCTTCAAATAACTAAAAAGAAATAAAACAAGGAAACAATAAAAATCAGTGAATCTATCAAAAAGTAAAAACAAAAGAAATAAAACAAGAAAGCAATAAAGTTGCATGTAGACACATGGAGTGTGTGCATGTGGTTCCGCTTCCAATGTTTGCTAGATGGTGAGGAAGATGAGAGGCATTCCATCATTCTATGATTCCACCATCCATTCTCTTGGGAGAATAGTGTTGTCAAACAAAGGATTCCCTCGCAGTAGTACGTTGATTGATGGCTCGGGGGTGGCCAGTGGTAGCAAGATTTTGTACAACTGAGCCTACGGTTGGGTGGAGAGTCGTCCCCAAGACTTTGTTGCAGGTAGTAAAATTCAACTAGTGTTCCACAGGTAAGTTCTCTCTTTTTGCTCATATTTTTGTAATTTAATGTTAACTAGTTGATAAAGTGCTTGTGATTATAAATCGCTTGATTAATCTAATTAATTATGTGTTGTTATTTCGGGGTTGTTACATATGGTATCAAAGGTGGTTCAACTCTGGGCGACCTCTAGATAAATATTTAAGAAAAATACTTATTAAGCTTGTTAACAATGAAAAAAAATAAAATCGTTAGTGGTATTTCATCCTATCTGGAATTCGAGCACTAGCCCACCTTTAATTGAAAAGTTATAATAATTGTGTTCTTTTTCTAGTGTGAGTTGATCTGATCCGAGAACACAAATATGCCCCGTGTTACGTTGATTCACATTTTAAAATAAATAAACCATTCCAATGATTTTGTGATTACTGTGTATAACATGGCACACCAGTGACTGTTTTCGTTTGAGCGAGATGAAACAACAATTTTTTCTTTTTTTATAGTTAATATAATTGATTATTAATACAAATACATTAAATATCTTGAAAATTTGATTTCAATTATTTGTTTTATGAAGGAGGAAGATTCATTGCTTAAAGAACATATATTTAAAATACTCGAAATACTGGGATTTCAAGGGCTTACAGGTTGAGATTCAAACAACTGATTCGTAAGTATAAAAGTCTGTAGGATGCAAATGAAAGTGAGTGTATGCAAAGTAGGGACAATCTAGAGTGTAAAACACTGAGGACTTTAAGTGTAAAGAATGACTTCGAAAATACAGAATATCACCGAAGCTTAAGGGTTTCTGTTGGAATTGAACTCTAATGCAAAGGTTCGAAAGACTTTTATACACAAGTCAGAAAAATGTATGTAGAGAAATTTTATAATCAATGGATCGAGTTTGCGGCTTTTATCTGAAGATTGTGAATGATCAAGGGTTTCTACACAAAACAGAGCTTCTGTTAGAATTAATGGATTCATATTTACAGAATTTAAATAAATGCAGTCCAAATATTTAGATGATTGAAGTAATTGTAGTTTTCACTCGAGGTAATTGAAGAATCGCAGTTTAAATATTGAATACTGAATAAATTAAACGGTGTTTCATTTTCATTAGACTGGGATTGGGATGGGAAAGTCATCCAAATTACTACGCTGGTGGGCTTCCATGTTTTATGTCTCTAATAGTTTACCAGAAAGGATCATTTTGTTGTTTGCATAATTGACACTGTGCAACAGTTTTCAGGTTTTTTTTAAAGCCTTTGGTGGTCTAGAAAAACGTTTTTTATTGTTGCAAAAGATCATTTGTATATGTATCAATATTTTTAAAGTGGGAGTCGTAAGTGATTTAAATGTTTGGGTGTGAAAAGATGGTTTAGCATGGCAACCATATCAGACTAGTGTTTTATATCAGAAAATAGATCAAATTTTAGTTATAAGAAAGGAAGTGAGAAGAAGAACAAACCACCAGCGCCATTATTCATGGTTCTTTGGCATCTGAACTTTCATGTCTTCTTATCCAAGTATCTGAATCTGTAGAAGCAACTTGGTAGTTTCTAAAGTTGACAAGGCCTTGAGTAGTGATTATGTTCTACTTTCCCTGCAGTTCCTTAGCAAAAGCTTCTCTTGATTTTCACCATAATTATGCACGAGCATCTCTGATTAATGAAAGCATATTCGCCTAATTTGTGAAGTCACTTTGTTGTTGAGAGTTCCATATTGGCTCTCTTTGTTATGATGTGAATGTTTAAGGCTTTTAGCTAGCAAAACTCCATCCCATATTACTTTGCTAAATATCTTCTTTTCGCTATCTTAATCACCCATTGAATTTGGCACCGGTCAATCGTCTAAAATTTGAATTTCAAGTTAGGGACGACATGTACAAATGGGGTGGAAACACGAGCTCTATTCAGTGGATTCAACAACTATCAGAAACAACAAAGGAAGAAATGCCTTACTTTGCAGTTTAATTTGTATTTGTCAAGTTACTTGATCATGCCATATTTTTTAATCAAACTAATGGGATAGCTAATAAAGGGAAACGTAAGTTATTTTTGGTTAGAATTCAGAATAGGGTTTGAGCCTCTGATTTTTCTCTAATGGTTCACAATAACGTAGAGAGACTATGATATGATAAATGTTTAAAATGTATATTTGGAAAATTTGTTTCGATCCATTCATGAGTTTTGATTTTTCTAACTTAAGGATACAATCACAAGGGAAAATTTGATCTAAGTTATCATTAATGCCACTTACCAGTTAATTTACCATCTGAATTTTTGTTCCTGTCAGTTCATAACTGTCAAAAGAGGATATGTTCAACATAATTCTCGTTCATACAATAATGGTAAAAAGCATATAATTCATAGACTCTTTAGTTGTGCCAACACAAATCAAGGCTTGTAGTGCAAGAAAATACATACAAAAATTGCAAAGATGGTGTACCCATAATAAGTACCCGTCTCTAGCAATTATGCAAGACTATAAATTCTAAATGGTAGAGTCTACAGATAATTGAACATTATTACAACAAGCTAGTATTGCAAAATCCTACTCACCTAGGATAGTGCCCTAGTTTGTATGAGTAATTTCCTAGAATAAATCAACCACCATGCAACGTGCTTTTCCTAAAATTGGAAATTTGCTCTAAACATGTGGCTAGTTTAAAACTTGAAAACAAATCCAGCAATGGGCTTTTTTTAACTTAAGAACAACACTTAACTCAAGATAATAAAGCACCTAAACTAGAACAAAAAAAAAGCACTTCTAAGGAAACACCAGCACTTAGAAGATAGAAGCTCTAAAACTAGCACATGCATGCACCTTTATCTCTAACTGTCTATAAGTGTTGTTTCACCCTAATTGAAGCTTCTATGCTCCGCTTTAAAACATGCACAATACACACAGAAACAGAAACCACACTAATTTTGCTGAGTGGAGATGATTATTGTTTTAATATTATATTCGGCTTTTTATTGTATAATCTCAATTTTCCTTGAACTTTAATGTGAACCCTGAATTTTAGAGTTTAGGGTTAATGTGTTGCTACAAAATTTGGTTGTTTTATAGTGGAGCTCAAATTTTTCTTTGAAGTTGTGGTTTGTTTTAGTGTATGTGCATAGTTGTTATCTCGTGAAGGTAAGTCATCAATTTTCCGGTTGGTATACCAACCAACTGCCCTTAAATGCTAGGCTCCTCCTCGGATTCCTTCTGTTCGTTGTCCAATTTCACAATTTTGCGGTGATAACGTAAATTTAAGATTTTCATTTATTTTAATAATAAGAACTTGAAAATAATAACGGATGGCACAAGCTCTTCACGGGGAGAAATTTTCATGTTCATGGTTTGCTTGATTATGACAATTAGAGTTCATACATTACTGTTTGAAAATATTTTGAATCTTTTCCTTATCGACTTTTGTATTCAATGTTGAGGGTTTGTAATGGTATCCATATTGCATCAAGTTTTACCCATTGCAGGATTGCTAGGGCTTTTGTTTAATTCATGAGTGGGTGTGTATATATTTATAGATATTGTAATGTCATGCACTCTTTGAATGCACTCAATGATATAAGGTAGGATATTATGAGAATAAAATATGCCCATGATTTGGGAATGTTATAATGGCGCCCGAATTGAATTTCCATGTTAATTTTTTATTTTGTTGGTCTCCCCTTCTTACAATGAGTTGTTGCATGAGTGTTGAGGTTTGATGATTTTTAGAGACTACAAGGGTTTTAACTTTTTTGTTTGGTTTAATAAGGTGTAACAAGTAAATCATTCATGACTAATGATGAAATAATAAGATGAGCTAAAATGAGAAAAATATGGAGAGATGGTGTGGTTCCTGGTACAACTAAGAGAAAATAAAGCTAATGAAAAGAATACAACGAATGAAAAATCCATATGGATATCATTGATGAATTCAAGGTGATTCTGATCTTAAGTCATAATTAATAATTATTTGGTTGACCTTGATCTAAGGATGTTAATTCTCAAGAGGAGAAAAAGGTAAAATAATATATTGGTTGACTTGAAGCAAATAATTTCCTTGATCTTTGATTACTCTATATCCATTGATGTTTAGTTTCTACATTTGCTCAGTAGTAACTAGCATTAAAAAGTTTTGTTTATATGGATAATTAATGCACTATGATAATTGTTAAGTGATGTATGTATAAGTCAACATTGATCAAAAAACCCTCATGCAAGTAAATTAAGCACGATATAAAATAAAATCATGATGACCTAGTGTTTATATGCAATTGCATATAGCGATATTGGAATCGGTAAGCCAAAGGGTAAATGGATGTAAAATCAAGGGATTTTAATTTTGAGATAGATGATTTAAATAATGATTGTATAACTAGTAATATCTTAACAATGAATTTCACCAGAATTTCCTTGGGGAAGGAAGAATATATGACGAGAGATTAAGGCTCAAGATGATGAGGCTCATGTGAAATTTAATGATGTACTTAGATGACTATACCTATGGTGTAAATGGTCAACTTCCTAGTTGAAAGAAGTGGAAATGATTATTGAAAAACTAATTGGTATCTTGATGAAAACATAACACTAATAACACTGATGAGATAACATAGATCCTAGATGGATGTTGAATAATCTTAGTTCATAGTTGAATGTTTGTAAAGTAAACGAAATTCATATTTCTAATGAATCATGATAAGAATGCTTATAGAGTATTATTCTATATTTGATAAGTATTGAGATGTTTCTCATGTTTCATGATATGATGGTATGAGGGTGATCATGCACATGTGGTTCATATTTATATAGTTGTTACAATACTGATGATGTATCCTTATGATGATTATGATATGCATAACGTGGCATAGGAATTATAATGCTATAATATGAGGTTTATTGACATGTGGTTCATTTATTATGTGAAGTCATGATATGTCTTTGATGAAAATATGTTGATGTTATAACTTATGATGGTATTTCATGAGGTGAAGCATGTGATAGTTGCGTACAAATTTATGACATGCATGAGCATGTAGTTCGTTATTATTCATAATGTTGCGATTAACAATGATGAATGTTACATGATGACATGCAAGACTTGGCATGTGGATTATTTTCTATGATACTATGATGGTATAGCTAATGCATTGGTTGCATGTTGAGGTGTGATGATTCACAGGACTCCACAAATGGGCCGAGAGGGCTGGTTTATTCGATGATCTTTGCGAGCCCATACACATGAGGGAGAATAAGTAACACCATATGGGCTGGGGACAAACTCAATCAACACTACATATGCCAATGGTTCCTTTGTCTTGTGTAGCTCTTGATGGATAGTTCTTGAAGGGCTATGGGACCATCTTGAGGAGGCCAAGTGCCTGATGTTCTAGGCTAGGTGCCTGTTATTGGATTGGGATGCTAAAGTCTGGTGGGGGCGTAAGGACTTTGATGCCTGGGGTTGTGCGCCTTAGTAGTTGTGGAGGGAGTGGGCCAGCCTTGCGAGATGCCTAGAGTCATTGAGTACCGTACTGGATGCCTGCCTTGGGGCAGATGAGGTCTGAGTCAGGCACAAGCCTTGGGACCAGCCTTAGACTAGGATACAGACCGGGGAGGCTTATGCCTGGTTCCGAAAGTGGGAAAAAGGACAAAGATTCCTTGAGATTTCCTGGGTTTTGTGAAACTTTCGACGCCTACTGTTTATACTAGTTCAGCAGAGGGTGTAGGGCAAACATGAAGTAATAAATAACTAAATAAATAAAATATTAAATAATTCAACTTAACTTCGGGACGAAGTTCCTTAAAGTGGGGAAGTATGTAATGTCCCTTAATAATAAATAATAAATAATAATAATAATAAATAATATAATATAATAATAAAATACAAGAAAACAAATAATAAACAATAAATAAAAAAATAGTAATAGTAAATAAATAATAAATAATAATAAAATAATAAATAACAATACTAAAGCTCTAAATAAATATAAAAATAAATAAAACAAGAAAGCAGTAAAAATCAGTAAAGCTATCAAAAAGTAAAAACAAAATAAATAAAACAAGAAAGCAATAAAGTTGCATGTAGACACATGGAGTGTGTGCATGTGGTTCCCCTTCCAATGTTTGCTCTATTTAATAGATGGTGAGGAAGATGAGAGGCATTCCATCATTCCATGATTCCACCATCCATTCTCTTGGGAGAATAGTGTTGTGAGACAAAGGATTCCCTGGCAGTAGTATGTTGCTTGAGGGCTTGGGGGTGGCCAGTTGTAGCAATATTTTGTGCAATTGAGCCTACGGTTGGGTGGAGAGTCATCTCCAAGTCTTTGTTGCAAGTAGTAAAATTCAACTAGCGTTCCGCAGGTAAGTTCTCTCTTTTCAGTCATATTTTTGTAATTTAATGTTAACTAGTTGATAAAGTGTTTGTGATTATAAATCACTTGATTAATCTAATTAATTGTGTGTTGTTATTTTATGGTTGTTACAAAAAGAACATTGCATTGTAATATTAAATGAGATATTACCTAATAACATTGTTAAACACATACATGGTGGAGGCAGGAGGCAAAATACGAATGATAAACATTGAGTTTCATTTCTTATTCACAATGATACATATTTATAATACATAAAAGTGACCCTTGGTTTCAGATTCCAAGTGGTCCCTTGGACTCCCTTTGGTTGTTCAGCTTCCACACCAACCCTTAGAGGATTAGGTTTCCAACATTCCCCCCCTTAATCTGAAGGGGTATGTATGAGTCCAAGAAGAGAGATGTAATAAAAAATGTGAAAAAATGCATGGAAGCACTAGGTTGAATGTGCTCTCTGTAATGTTGGTTGAAGGGGGTGGTTTAAGGATGACCACGAACACTGGAACGCTTAGTGTAGTTCTCGGAAATCTTCCAAATCTAGCATGAAGTTCAGGTCTTCGCTAGAGGAAGTGCTCCTAATGTTTTGAAGAGGGAAACCTTCAACCTTGAAAGGGAGGTCTCACCCCACATAAAAAAGGAGAACCTCAAACTAAAAGGGAGGTCTCAACCTGTGATGATTTAAGGATTACCACCAACTTTGGAATGCTTAATGCAATTCTTGGAACTCTTCCAAATGGAAAGAAGTTGAAGTCTTCTACTAGAGGAAGTGTCCCCAATTCTTTGAAGAGGCATCACCAACTGAAGGCATGCTCAGGGGCATCTTTGTCTCTGGATACAACTCTGAATCTAATATGGCAGGTTGTGGCTCAGGCTCGCTTGATGTGTCTTTGAAGCTTGTAGATGACCATCACTTCCCCCCCTGTCAGATACAAGGTGAGATGATGGAGAGAAATCAACTGCAAGATTGTTTAATACTCTAGAACAAGTTCTGACATATGACTGAAATATATTCTTGGTTATTGAAGACCATTGCCAAGAAGCGATCCATCCAAGATGACTCTTTTTTCTTGCAGGAGGCATGTTTTTGAAGCATCTATTTGAAGAATGACTGGTTTTATGAGAGTGCTTACATGGATGAAGATCAAAACAGTGATCTTTCATATGGCCAACTCTTTCACAAGGTTTCCATTTCACAATCTGTTGTTGTTGATGTGGAAGAGGATCAGAATCTAGAACAGCTAAAGATGAATTGTCATGAAGAAATTCAGGACTCTGAAACTGAATGGGCTTTGAGTAATCTGGAATATGAAAGGAAACCTCCTTTGCATATCTAAGACTGATTATGTGCTTGTTATGAACAAGCTCTTCCCAAGGTCTGATGACCGACTTGGGAAGTGCCGACTGAATTTATGCATATGCATCTACAACTGCTCCTGAAATGGGCTCAATGATCTGATCAATTTCTGGTTGTTGATGGGAATGTGTCTCAAACAAAGAATTTTCCTGAACAAAGACAAGTTTAGGATCATGACTATACTTCTGTAACTCCTCTTGTTGTAGTTGTGATTCAAGCTGCAAAAAATCAATTTTGCCTTGTGCATTTTGCAGACAAGTCTGAATGTCTGAAAGAAAGGCTTTGCTAATTTTAATTTTGTTGTCATCAATAGATAAGATTAGAGTGCTTAATAACTCTAATATTCCATGAATTTTCTCCATTATTCAAACAATCAAGTCAAAAAATGACCAAAAATGTACTTGTAGAAACAAAAATGGTTTTAGAAAATTAATTTGCCAACTTTTCAACAAGAATCAAGGCACCCTTTTTTTTTCCACTACACCTTCAAAATGGACAAAAATCCAAATCCATAGAGTCTTCTCATTTCCATGCTCAAATTCAACATCCTCTTGTTCACAAATTCTACCCAAAGTACACGTAATCTCTTCTTCTTTTTTTAGGTTGTCACGAGCATAACCAGTCTTCCTTAGATTATTGGCGTGCATTCATTTGATTGATGTATGCTCATGTTCTCACTTAACAATGTCTTGTGCCTCAATTTCCACACAACAAGCCCGATACTGTTGTCCTAACAGAATGTTTATCTTGTAGCAGACATGTTTACAGCCCATAGGCTCTTCTTTTCTAGCAATAACAAGACCCCAACTTCATAGAAGTAGGTGGCATTTTATTCCAAGCATGACCTACTCTTGCCAAACATCAACAATTCTGTAGAATCCAAGGCCTCTAATCAACAAAAGAATCATTCAGCAACATGTAGGAGCCATTGAAAGACATGAAGAGTGATTTGGGCAGTGTATTCATTGTAGGGCACATTAGTACTCAAAATGAATTGGGTTTCCATGATCATCATGTCATTTTAACTCCAGAACTCAAGTCTCAGATCCTGGATTACCATCGTGAACAAAATCAAAATAATTTGCAGCATTATGCATCCTCCACTCTGGGTAGTTTAATTAGCATATCTACTAATTACTTAAATCAAGAATTTCCTCTTGCATTACTAGTGGCATCCAGGCCCAAAGACGAGGAATTGTTCAGGGCAGGTGTATTGTTAAGCGATCTTCTAAGGCTCAAAAGAGTCCCAATGTAATCAAGGGCCAATGGACCATCGAGGAAGATAGGTTGGTGGAAAAGCTTGTAGAATAATATGGAGTATGAAAATGGTCTCAAATACAGAAACTTGATGGTTGCGTGGACAAGCAGTGGAAAGAACGGTGGCACTGAGGTTGGTTTCGCAGAGGAACATTGAAGCAGGAGGCAAGGTACAACTGGAACTACAAATAGGGTTGCAAGTGGTTATGTAGATTCTTTAGGGCCTAGTGCTTGCTCCCAGAGGGTCCTAAACTAGCTCTATCAAATGCTTTCCATCATTCAATGCAGTATGCACCATTCTTCAAGCACACAACCTTCATGGTCTTCAATTCAACGTTGCACCATACACAATCATTACCAAGAATTCAACATAGAGGACCAAGACAATGAACATACATTCAACGCATACAATTTTCAAGAACGAGCAATTCAACATAGATATGATTTCACGGACTCCTATGTAGAGACAAAAGAAACCATTATCTCTTCGAATGAAACTATCTCCAGAAAGGCTATATCGCTACAGTTGTTCTCAGTGTCGGTTCAGTTCTGTTTCTGTCCACAAAGCACAAATATGTTCATGGCGGTTTCATTCTCCCATCATGCGAAGGTTTTGGACTTGCACCTTTCACTCTAATTCAAAGTCCTCCTCTCCCTCCAGTTTTGTGACTCATTATTATGTTTTTGCTTTTAAATCTTGAATTTTTTTTTGTGTTTCTGCAATTTGTCACACTGTACACAGAAATGTGTGGCAATTGAAAGGAGCGCTAAGAATCATACCTGGATTGTTCCTCTAGATCTGATAAGGCTTCATACCTGGAAAGGATTTCATGGTATTGGTCGTTTGCCTTCTCCTATGAAATGTCGCTCTAGATGGCCTTTTCCAAGTGAAATTTCAGGGCTAATTGTCTATACACTATATGGATTTCTTCAGTGGGAGCATGAGATCAATGCCAAGGATTTTTCAAACAAGCATATTTGTGAAATTTTGATGCACTGGCTGGTGCTAGAATGTAGACCGATAAGGAAAAAATTCTCTGAGAGTAACCGCAACAAAATTACCGAAGTTACTATAGCAGAAACAAAGCAGAGGCGTAGAGAGCTAGACAAAGAATTGACAGACTTGTTAGAATAGTTTATTTGTTGGGCAGAGGGATGAATTAACCACACATGTGAGACCATTCAATGCATAGGAAATAGAGACTGTGTATCAGTTATAATGCAAAAATAACAAATTATACAAATAGAGAATCAACTTAGAAGATGGGATAGTTATTAGACAGGCAGAGTAGCAGGATTGGCAAAGGAGTTATAGGATAGAGAGAGCCAAATTTAGAAAAAGTCTAAGCAACAGAGGAGATGGAAGACTCAGAGTTACAACAAAAACGTTGATTTTGGGAGTTGGTTCTAACACCTGATAGAAGAGGAAGAATGGTAGAGATCTAACAACGTAGGAAATGCATAATAGGAAATGTTGGAGTTGTCTTTGACTGAAAAGCCTACACCAATGTCAGGCAGAGAGGGGTAATGTGCCTTTTCTCTTAGAAAAGTTCTAAAAGGCACAAATTCGATAAGGAGGAGTGCTCAAATATACAAAGGGCACACAAAAAATGGCTCTAATTTGAGCAGGGCAGGAGAACGCTCGCTCTGATACCATGTTAAACACATACATGGCGGAGGTAGGAGGCAGAATGCAAATGATAAAAATTGAGTTGCTTTTATTATTCACAATGATACGTATTTATAATACATATAAGTGACCCTTGGTTTCATATTCCAAGTGGTCCCTTGGACTCCCTTTAGTTGTTCCGCTTCCACACCAACCCTTAGAGGATTAGGTATCCAACAAGCACTTAAATCATTATGAGAATACATGGGGTCACGATCAATGCTCTATGTCTTGGAATTATTACCTTAGTCCATGGTTTTTAATTATATACAATATACATATGCTGAAATTAAGAATTTCATTTGCTATATTGAGGGATGAATTGATGGACCATTAATTTGATATATGACTCCATCATGTCAAGTGTTGCGTCATTGATACTAGAGCTAGGTTTGAGGTTTATATGATTTTTCATATTTTCTCGAACACCAATAATTACACATTTGGAGAAATTCTTGTCATTGATCTGGTAGGGTTTCAATCTGATGGCTCTGTTGTCTCTCGAATGGTTAAGCAGAAACTACCTAGTTTTCTCCCTTTCTCCTTGGATCATTTGCATGTCACAACTTGTCGGGAGTCCTCTACATCAAACACTCTCTAGAGTGTGTTTTCTTCAAGCCCTGCCCTCAGGTGAGTTACATTGATTATGCCTATTGTATTGCATTTGTTCCTTCAAAATTTTCTTTTGGAACTAAGTTTCCCATATTTGTTTATATTTACAGGTTCAACGATGATGAAGATGGGAAAGGTTCCTTAGGCCCTTAGGTCACAGGATTTCACTTTTATTTCCAGGTAAAAATCCCCCTTGTATTACAGTTTCACTATGCTTCAATGACCAGTTAGGGTTATATGGATTTGTTTCCTAACAAGTCTTCTCAGTTGCCCTTCAAAGTGCAATTTTCCAACTTGGCAGTGGGGTTATCATCAGGTATTAATTGGAGGATTTTACTTTTGTGCATGCATTTTTATTTTATGGTACTCATCTCTGGCATGGGTTTAATTTTCTCTTTCTCTCTATGCAAGGTTATACACATGTAGAATCTTTGCTCCCCTTCTTGTTGGGTTGCCTTATCTTTTCTTTGAGACAAGAGAATTAGTCACCCTGGCATGTCGGCCTTACATAAGGATCTCTTTCTCAGGTGCACAAGTTTTTCCTTTATCCTCATCAAGGACCTGCTTTTGGACTTGTAGTGACTACGACACTAGTTTCTTTTTAATAGTTTTGTTACATCTTTCATTGAGATCCCACAGGGTTTTACGGCATGGCTCCTCAAAAGCACAAGGGTTTTATGTTAAAACGTGTTCATATTGTTAATTGTTTTGTAAATAATGGGACTTCTTTGGATACCCTTCTTAGGGTTAACGATTTCAAGTTAATGTACACTTTATATCTATATATATATATATATATATATATATATATATATATATATATATATATATATATATATATATATATATATATATATATATATATATATCAACCTTTCCTACCTAACACCTGAGTTGTTCTTTATGCGTATTTATTTTAAGTCAACTTATGTTTTCAGGGTTTTTTTTATGGAGATGAATTACAGCGATATGAGTTTTCCTTTCTAATTTACTCCAAATGCTTATGTTGAAATTTGCAATGGGATGCTTTCATATGTATTTGTTTGAAAAGATATATTGTTAGATCTAGGATATAATTGTTTATGATACTTTCTATGTATTCTTAGTTCTTGATATTGCTTTAGTCATGTTTGGTTTCTCACGAAGATGCACATAATTATAATACTTTAAAAATAATTATTGGAACATGTTATCTGCATAAGTGTAGAGTTAATATTTATCTATTGTTACAAATTCTTACCAGGGTTTCAGATTATAATTTCCACTAGTAGCTTAATTTCAAGACCATGTCAGGTAGGGGACTACACCTAGGTGGTTGGTTAAGTCATGACCACCCTTGTGCCAACAACCACTGTCTAACTAGAGTAGGGCACGACTCGCTCACTATCAACACACACTCCTACCACATTTTTGTATTGAAATCAATTTCCTCTTTATTATTATTTTACAGGTAACATGTAACAATCAAATTTCTTTCTTTTCCAACCTAACTTCATGTACTAATTCAATGTGATTTTGTATTAGCTTCTCTATTAACCTACATGATTCCTGTTCGGATAAGTGTTCATGTGAAATCTTACCCTGTTTCACAAGTGTCCTCAATTATTACATCAAAGACTTATTACAATCTCATGATGTATAACATACTTCAATACTTATTTACCATAGAGGGTTTTTAGGCAAACATTCCCATATACCTTTATCACAATAAATTTTTATTTCTAGAAAAGGATAGATATTCACTAATACATTAATCGCAGTAACATTCTTTTTAATTCTAGAAAAGGATGCTTATTCAGATACTTCACTCACAGTAACATTCTTTTACTTTTAGAAAAGAACAATTATTCACAAATACATTAATCACAATCACATGTATCCACTATAAATACTCATTTGTAGCGTTAATTTATTTGGTAATTATCAAGAAAGACACCTCCCAACCAAGAAAATGAAAATTATGTTTTATTCTCCCCTCGAGTTTCTCAGTACCAGAACAACTGATTTTTAGTAAACCCAGCAAGGTCATTTCATAGGAAACAAGACCCCGAGGTCCAATCCATAACTCATAGACTTATATCAGCCTTGAGGCTTCCACTAGCTCTCTATCCAACACAAGAACACCTTATAGGAAACATCTTGCCTCACCCTCAAATCTTCCTGTGCATGTTTCAATTCCTTCTCCCTCATTCCAAGATGCCTCCAACATTTTTCCTGTTACCTTCCTTGGCTCTTTTCCTTTTGAGACAATATTTTATCTCAAAGGAGGGAGAGGTAACTGAATTCGAACTATCTGGGAAAAGAATTTTATCTAGCGTTATTTCTAGTGAATTCCAAGATTCCCTTAGTTTTCTTTTTATAAGATAAAAATAAAAATAAAACTTTAATCATCAAAATTTCCATTAGGATTTTCCACTCAACCTATAAGTTATTAAGTCTTTAAATAATATAAATAAATAAAAGTAACTTAACATGTATTTACAATGAATGAGGGTATTATATCTTCCCCCCCTTTTGCATAGCATTGTCCCCGATGTTATTTTTCCCTTTGAATAGGCCATGATAAGCTTCCTGCATAAATCTCTCATCTTCCTAGGTGGCCTCTTCTAGGCTAAAGTGCCTCCAATGCACTTTAACCTGGGTGATGGCTCACCTCCGTAACATTATTTCTCTCCAGTCGAGAATATGATGAGGCTCTACCAAGAACTCTCCATCCGGTTCAACCTGATACAAAACCATAAACTATCATTAGTTCTTTCTAATCATCAAATCAAAAATACTTTTACATAATTTAACTAAAGATTTAGATTTTACCTACACATCCTACCAATGAATAATATGCCTAGGGTCATATACATATTTCATCAAAAATGAAACATGAAATACGTTATGAACTGTTATATCACTAGGTAGTGCCAATCGATATGCCATTGGTCCAATTTTTTCCAGTATTTAGAAAGGGAAACATAATCGAGGGGCAAGTTTTTCACAACCGCTCTATCTTAAAGTATTGTTCTTGGTTTAACTCTACATATACGTGATCCCCAACTTTAAATTCTCGATAGGTTCTCTTTTTTTTGCATAAGCCTTTTGCCTAGCTTGGGCAACTTTTAGATTCTGTCGGAGTCTTTTTACGGTCTTCTCCTTTTCTGATAACATGTCTGGTCCTATCATTATCCTATCTTCAAGTACGTTTTCTAATTGGTAGGGGTCCTACATCTTATCCCATATAATACCTCAAATGGGATCATTTTTAAGGACTCGTGGTAGCTATTGTTATATGCAAATTCAACCAGGTGTAAATGTTCCTCCCCTTTGGTTGGTTGTTGCATAACATACATTCTTAGCATGTCTTCAAGCACTTGGTTCACTCACTCGATTTGCCCATCTTTCTATGGATGGTATGCAATACTGAGCTATACCCGGGTTCCTAATCCCATAAAGAGAGATTTCCAAAATGCAGAGGTAAACTTTATATCTCTATCTTAAATAACTACCTTAGGTATGCCATGAAATCATAATGCTTATTTCATGAAACTATCAGCAATTTGAACATTCTTATAAGTAGATTGCATTAGGATGATATGATTTGTTTTACTTAGTTTGTCTACTAATAATGACCATGACTGAATCATTGTGTTTCTTTGATTTGGTTAGTCCTATTATAAAATCTAGTGTAATGAATTCCCATTTCCATTCAAGGATGGGTAATGGGTGAAGAAGATTGGCTCAATGTTGGTGTTCAACTTTAACTCACTGACATTATAAACATTTGGCCAAATATTTTGCAATATCTCTTCTCATACCTAGCCAAAAATAATATTTTTTTATTACTGAAAATAATTTTTTGATAGTTGGGATGGGCAACATATGGACTTCTGTGAAATTCATCCAAAATAAAATGTCTAACTAAAATTTGGTTGGGGACATATATTCTTCCTCTAAAAGTTAGCAAGTGATCCTTGTTAATACTATATTCAGACTATTTTCAGGGTTATTAGCCTGATGGGTTTTCTTCCATACAAATTTGTATTCCAGATCCTTTTCGGCAACTTCTTTAATCTATTAAAAAAAAAACTATATAGTTGTAGTGAAGTTCATACACATAGTGAACCCTTCTACGTATTGCATCCGCTACTCAATTTTATTTTCCTTTTAAATTCTTAATGTCAAAGTCAACTTCACTAAGAAAGGCATTCCATCTTGCTTAATAAGCATTCAGGCTAGGTTGCTTAAGACAATTGGTTAGACTATTATGATGAGTCATCAATAAAAACTTCTTACCCAATAGATAATGTCTTTATACTTTCAGTGCGTGGATTACGACACTTAATTCCAAATCATAAGTAGAGTATCTCCACTCATGTTCCTTTAGTTTCTAAGATTTGTAAGCTATCACCTTCCCTTCTTACATCAACACTCCCCCCATCCCTTCTTGGCAGGCATCCGTGCAAACCACAAATTCCTTGTTTGGGTCAATGATATTTAACACTGAGGTTGTGGTTAATAATTATTTCAACTATTTAAAACTACGTTGACAATCAAATGTCCACTTGAAAGCCTCTTCTTTCTTTTGCAGGGAAGTTATAGGATAAGAAGTTTGGGAAAATCCCTCAATAAACCAATGATAGTACCTTGTTAGACCCTCGAAAGATCATATATATGAAACATTTTTGGGCACATGACATTCCATAATGGTTTTGATCTTTTTGGTGTCAACAACTATCCATTCAGTTGAAATGATGCGCCCTAATTATTGGATTTGATCTTTATAGAAGTCACATTTGGTAAATTTAGCATATAACTGATGTTCCCACAAAAATTGCAACACTATCTGTAAATTTTCTTTATGTTCTTCTATTTCATTTAGTAAACAAGGATATCATTTATAAATATCAAGACAAATTTGTCTAAAAATGGGTGAAAAATACCATGCATCAACTCATGAATGTCGCTGGT
This sequence comes from Pinus tabuliformis, assembly GCA_031772625.1. Lineage (NCBI taxonomy): Eukaryota > Viridiplantae > Streptophyta > Pinopsida > Pinales > Pinaceae > Pinus > Pinus tabuliformis. Next base: position 892,610,516 of record CM062813.1, read on the forward strand.
GCATTAGTAAGTACAAATGGAAAGACAACAAACTCATAATGACCATAACGGGTTTTAAATGTTGACTTACAAATGTCTTCTTCTCTTACTCTGATTTCATGGTAACCTGATCGTAAATCAATCTTAGAGAAGAATGTAGCACCTTTAATTTGATTGAATAAATCATCAATTCTAGGCAGTGAATACTTATTCTTGATAGTCAACTTTTTAACTGCCTATAATCAATGCAAAGTATTAAAGTGCCATCATTTTCCTTACAAAGAGTACAAGAGCTCCCAAGGTGACACACTTGGGAAGATGTACCCTTTGTCAAGCAATTCTTGTAGTTTCATCTTGAGTTTTGTTAGCTCATGTATACTCATATGGTAAGGAGCTTTTAACACTAGAACAACCCGAAGAACTAACTCTATCATGAAGTCAATATCTTGTTTAGGGGAAAGTCTCGGTATGTCCTCAAGAAACACATAAACAAAGTATTGAATGACTGATATATTTTCTAATGTGGTTGTTTTATCCTTAGTATTAGAATACTGGGCCTGAACAACTTCTATCTCATAGCCCTTTCTAACACATTTGCCTAATTGTAAGGCTATAATAAGACGTAATTTTATTAGCTTTTCCACTTCTTGAATTTATTGCCTAATACCATATTCAATGAGGAAATTATTTACAACTCACCAAGGACCAATGCCCTTTTAACCAGTCCATCTCAATTTTCATGTGATACAATGAGAAACACATTTAAATTGACCCTAATTTGTTGCCTTCCTATTTCAATAGGACAATTTGGTACCTTAGCAGTCACTCTTCTCTTTGCTCTAGCAGCTAATTGTACCAACCAGGGATTTTTAAATTTATGGATCTCTACATTACACTTTTCCACTACCTTAGGACTGATATAAATTAAATTTGTTCAAGAATATACTAAAATAGATATAGTTTGGTTAAATAACTTACCTTCCAATTCTATCATGATAGGCTAGTAATCCACTTGATGGTCTTCGAAATCAGTGTTGATCCTTGGTATGCTCCTTTCCACCACACCGATTGTAGAAGCTTCTTATATGTTCGAAGCTTGCTCTGTGTTGTAGTCGCTACAACCACCCTCCATAATTTTGACTTAACTTCAGTTTGGAGCCTCCCTACCAACCATCCTTAGCAGCATGTCTTATACTGTTGAGTACATAGGCTTCAACTAAGTTTTGGTGGCTTGCTATGATACAAATTTAAACATGAATGCAACAAATTACAGAGATAACCATAAATATAGAGATGCGGCAGAAATAATACTTCATTTCATTAATGTAAAATACTGAAATATGCTTATGTTGGCTTATATGGGCATGAACCAGGTTCAGAAGAATTATTTAGCCAAACAAATCCCACAGCTACTGACCCTTTCAGCAACAACCCATGGAGTGTCGACTGAGGTCTCACTCGAGGTAGCAGGGGAGGGTGTTGGAACCAGGTTTCCGCACCCTTGGGATGTCTGGATGTGGTCAGAAGGGCTCCTGCACCGTCCTGCAGCCTCGCGCTGCTCTTCTTCTGCGTAGACCCGAACCAGAGCTACTTCTCAATACTAATCACTGAATGATTTATTATAGATCAGATCTACTTAAAAGGGTCTTTAAGAAAACATTTAATAGAATTAACCAGTTCGCACACTTAGAATAGATACAAATTCACATATATTCATAACATGAGCATACACGCATAGATCAAACAGTTATATTAACCACACATTAACAAGATTCGCGGTAGTTCAGATTCAACACAAAATTTTAGAATAAACTTATCTTTATTCAATTTCTTTACTAATACATCCAGATCCATCCTACGCACTTAGCTGCAGGGGTCCGTGCACACAGTTGCGGACTCTTCTAGGCCTTTGTGCACACAGCTGCAGAGCCTCTATCTACTACCCAAAACCCTTGACTTGGACTTACTGACGCTTCAAGACTTTTCTTCTAAAAAACCCATTACATAACAGATCCAAGATTACATACCAAAAAGCTACCTTCTATCCAAGAGCCTCGCTCTATTTATACATTTCCATGGACCGCGATCCATGGGTGGGCCGACTCAACTTACATTTATTTACATTATTTTTGGGCAAACTACCCTTTGACTCAACTTATTATAACTCACACTCCGCGCATCTCGTGGAGTCTTTACCCTATCTTTACCCAAAATTTTGGGCTTTGTGCCCCATGACCATTACATGGGGCTTCCGCTACCCAACAGTCCCCCAACACAATCATTGTGACTCATTTCGAGTCACTCGTCAGTGCGGTGAGACGCGCTGCCTTGGCTTCGCAGTTCACCTCCCCTTGAGTGACAGTCATCATCTTGCTACTCCTTCGTTGTCTCCTACAACATTTCGTCCGGCTCCTGCTTCGTTGTTTTTACCAATTCTCACGAACGATAATGCTCATTCTTCTCTACTCGATTAACACAGAACACCCCCTCATAGGATTTTAGCTCGAGCAGGGGAGCCGCATATGGGACCTCCTTGTACCACCGTAGCCACTTCCTACCTTAGTATCTATTCTTCGCACTATCTATTGTAGCTTGTGTTGCAATTTTGCAAGACCTTAGTTGTTGTCCACACGATCCCAATCATCAAGGTACATCAGGGACGAGTTATTAACTGCATTTCTACCACTAGTCTCTATCTTTCCATCCTTTCTCTTTTCTGTTGTAGTTCGTCGGCCTTCCCCCGGGCGAGGCAGCGACATTCGGGCCAATTCTGCTTCGTGTCTCCCATTTTCCAATACATCCCCTACTATTGATGTTGAACTTTGCATGGCGCCTACAACTATCAACAACATGTTCCTCAAAGAGCCCTACCTTTCCCTTGGCCAGATCACCACCCTCGGGCTTATTCCTTGTGCAGAGATAATGAAAAGTTCCATATCAGTAACCAGCTTGTGTTTTCTAGAAGTGTAGGTCACCCGGTGGATGCCCCTCAGTAATTGATGCCCCGAGGAAAGAAAATGCAAACACCTAGTAAGCAACCTAAAAGCTCTAGCATGACTCATGAAGAAGAGGAAGAAATGCAACATGATATATCAAAATTACGAGACCAAGTGCAACAAATGTCACTCGCACAAAAAGTAACAGAATCTAAGATGGATGGTTTAAAGAAAGATGTAGAATCTAAGATGTATGGTGTGGAAGCTAAGATGGATAGTTTAAAGAAAGGCGTAGAAGCTAAGATGGATGGCATGGAAGCTAAGATGGATGGCATGGATGATAAGAAGGAAGAATTGAAGATAAATTTGAATAAGATGCTACAAGAAATGGTCACTAATGGTGAAAGGGTAGTAAAGGAAACTCATGATGAGAACAAAAGAAATGTTAATCATAATTTCATAGACTCTAATGTTGGATCGAAGATCCACCATATTCCAAAAATCGATATGAGGAAGTTTGATGGCAAGGATCCCGAAACATGGATACTAAAGATGGAGCAATTTTTCGATCTCAATAATGTGCAAAACACACAAAAGGTACGTATTGCAACTTTATATTTGGAACCAAATCAGTTTGTATGGTATCAATGGCTTTTCTCTCGTAAACAAATTGTCACTTGGGCAATTTTTACGGAAGAAATGACAGCACATTATGAGGATACAAAAAGAAACACCTTTTTTAGCCAATTGATAAGTCTCAAACAAAAGAGTTCAATGATGGAGCACATTGAGGAGTTCAAAAAATTGAACATAAGGGTAAAAAATATTCCAGAGGAGCGTAGGATTGATGTGTTTATAGGGGCTTTAAAGGCTAATATCCAACATGATGTTCACCTTTGGGTACCTGATTCATTAGAGAAGGCATTCCGGCTAGCAATAAAAATGGAAAGCAAAATTATGGCAACCAGGAAGCCTACCACTCACAACTATAAAGATGGGAGTGTTGTTGCCCCTAGCCTTCCATAACCTATAAGGTTGACACCACACCAATTGGAAGAAAAAAGAGAAAAAGGGCTTTGTTACAGTTGTGATAGCAAATACACTAAAGGTCATAAGTCTGCTGAGAAGAAATTATTCTACATAGATTGTGAAGAGGAACAAGAAAAGGAACAAGAAAGGTCAAAATAAGAGGATATACTCCAGGAACAAAGCCTAGATAAGGAAGAAATGAATCCGAACATTTCTTGTAATGCATTGGTTAGAATTACCACTCCTCAAACCATCAAGATAGAAGGACATATCAAGAACAAAAAGGTAATAGTGTTGATTGATTCAGGGAGTACCCTCAATTTTATTCATTGTAAGACAACAAAATAATTGAATTGCTTCCTATATCCAACACCAGAGTGTCAAGTGATGGTTGCAAATAGAGGAATGATAAATTTCTCTGGAAAGTGCCATAATATCAAGCTATCCATGGGAGAATATGTATTGAATAGCCCAATGCTTTCCATTCCAATGGGAGGTGTTGATGTTGTACTAAGAGTCCAATGGCTACAATCCTTGGGTACAATAGCTTTTAACTTTCAAGAACTTTTCATGAAATTTTATGTGGAAGGAAAGGAAGTTGAATTAATGGGTATTGCAGGGAATCCGGGAAATATAATCAGCTCTAACAGTATGACAAAGCTTTTAAAAAAGGAACAACAAGGTGTAATTGCACAATTATGTTTGCTAGATGTTTCCACATCGAAATCATCTATTTCTCCAGACCTCCAAAAAGTCTTGGACAATCATTCCAAGGTATTTGAGACTCCCAAAGGTCTCCCACCTATTCGTGATCAGGATCATGCTATTCATTTGATTCCAGGAAGTGTTCCTCCAAACATCAAGGCATACCGATATCCCTATGCCCAAAAGAGTGAAATTGAACGTATGGTTGCACAAATGCTTTAGGCTGGTATAATTCAACCTAGCCAAAGTTCTTTCTCTACTCTAGTAGTATTGGTTCACAAGAAGCATGGATCATGGTGCATGTGTCCGGATTATAGGGAGCTCAACAAGCTCACTATTAAAGATAAGTTTCCCATTCATGGCATTGATGAATTATTGGATGAATTGCATTGATCAATTTAATTCACCAAGTTCGATCTTTGTTTAGGATATCATCAAATCAGAATGAAGACTCAAGACATTCTGAAAACAACATTTAGAACTCATGAGGGTCACTATGAATTTTTGGTCATGCCCTTTGGCCTTACCAATGCACCTTCTACATTTCAAGGTTTGATGAATTCCATTTTCAAACCCTTCCTTAGAAAATTTGTGTTAGTATTTTTTGATGATATACTAATCTACAGCAAGTCTTGGAAGGATCATGTTGAACATGTTGATAGGGTGCTCCAACTATTGGAGGAGAAACAATTATATGAAAAAAGATCCAAATGTTCCTTTGGAGTACAAGAGGTGGAATATCTGGGTCATATTGTATCTCATGAAGGAGTTAAGGTAGACCCTAGCAAAATTAAATCCATTAAGGAATGGAAAATCCCCACATCCATAAAGCATTTGCGAGGATTTCTCGGGTTGACAAGGTATTATCGCAAGTTTTTTAAGAATTATGGGAAAATAGCAGCACCTCTAACAACATTGTTGAAGAAAGATGCATTTTCATGGACTCCAGAAGCAACAAAGGCCTTCGAACATCTTAAAGAGGCAATGTGCCAAGCACCGGTCTTAGCTACACCAGACTTCACAAAAACCTTTATTGTGGAATGTGATGCTTCAGGAAATGGAATTGGTGTTGTTTTAATGCAAGATGAAAGACCCATTGCTTTTGAAAGTCGTCCAATCAAGGGAAAGTATTTACAGAAAGCTATTTATGAGAAGGAAATGTTGGCAATACTACATGCACTTAAGAAATGGTGACCCTACCTGATGGGAAGACACTTCAAGGTAAAAACAGATCATGATAGCCTTAAATACTTTTTAGAACAAAGATTATCCTCTGAAGAACAACAAAAATGGGTCACAAAGATGTTGCGTTATGACTTTGAAATCATCTACAAAAAAGGGAAGCAAAATGTTGTGGCAGATGCACTCTCAAGAAAGGATGAGGATGTGGAAGCATTGTTGTGTGCCATTTCTATTATCCAACCAGATTGGTTAAATGAAGCAAGGGAGGAATGGAAGAATGACGAGGAAGTGTGTAAACTTATTCGAAAGTTACAACAAGATTCCAATACATATGATACATTTAGCTGGAATAATGATTCGTTATGGTACAAAGATCACTTATACCTCTGTAAGAATTCCCAACTCAAACAAAAAATTCTTCTGGAATTGCACGCTTCTCCCTTAGGAGGGCACTCAGGATTTTTAAAAACTTACCACAGGGTTAAGAAGGAATTTTTTGGGATGGCCTTAAATCAGATATTCAAAAGTTTGTGGCAGAATTTTTGGTTTTCCAACAAAATAAAGCTGAAACAATTAAGACACCAGGTCTATTACAACCTTTATCCATTCCAAGCCAACGTTGGGAGGAGGTTTCAATGGATTTTATCACAGGTTTACCCAAGTATGAGGGAAAGAGTGTCATCATGGTGGTAGTTGACAGACTTACCAAGTATGCACACTTTTGTGCATTATCACATCCATTTAAATTCAGTACAGTTTCTAAGACATTTATGGAAACAATTCAAAAGCTACATGGAAACCCAAAGATTATTGTAAGTGACAGAGATCCCATTTTTACTGGAAATTTTTGGACTGAAAAATTTTCTTGTCTTGGTACTCAGTTAGCTCATAGTTCATCTTATCATCCTCAATCTGATGGGCAAACTAAGACAATAAACAAATGTTTGGAAGGATATCTTCGTTGCTTTGTATCTAATAAATAGACACAATGGGTCAAATGGTTGCCTCTGGCTGAATGGTGGTATAACACTTCCTTCCATACTGCAACAAAAATGACCCCATTTATGGCACTTTATGGATATCAGCCACCATCCATCACATCATATTTAAGAGAAAATTCTAAGGTTCGAGCAGTGGAACATCACATCGAGCATCAACAACAAGTTCTCCAACTCTTAAAGGATAACCTCATGTTGGCGCAGAATAGAATGAAACAATAGGCAGATCAGCATCACAGCGAAAGAAGTTTTGATGTAGGTGACTGGGTATTCCTACGGCTACAACCATATAAACAAATGTCACTCAAGAAAGCTAAGAAGGATAATAAATTGTCACCAAAGTATTATGGTTCGTACAAGGTGTTACAAAAGATTGGTGCTATGGCATACAAATTGGAGCTTCCTACAGCTTCTCGAGTGCACCCAGTTTTCCATGTTTCATGTTTAAAGAAGGTTATAGACGACAAGCTCCCAGTTCAAACAATATTGCCAAAACTTGACAAGGAAGGAAAAATTATATTGGAACCGAAAGCAGTCATAGAAACAAGAAATCGACAGCTACGAAATCGATCCATTTTAGAATCTCTCATCAAGTGGAAGAACTTATCCATTGAAGATTCCACATGGGAGGATGAGAATTTTATACAGAAGCATACAGAACTACTTAAGTGTTGAGGGCAACACTTTTTTGAAGGAGAGGGGCATGTTAGGTCCTTATAATACTAGTGATGCCCCATTACTATTGTAGTTGTATCCCTTATTAATATTTTTGTGCCCCTATTGTCCCCATATTGTTATTATTGTGCCCCATAGAATACCTCTATTGTTATTTTTGTGCCTTTATATTATTATTGTTAGGTCGGCTTGGTTATATTGTGACCACTTAGACTCCTATATATAGAAAGGAGGTTTTGTCATTTGTATCATCCAAGAATTATTCATTTGTGTAATGTACAGGAGGTTTCCCCCTCAAAGAGGCTAAATTCTAAGGTGTTAAACTATATTTTCTATCTTTTTGTGAGGTGGTTTCATAACATATCACATGACATTATCAAGCCCATGCACCGTTAGCTTAGGAGTAGGAGTAGTGTTTGCTTTACCTTGTTTGCATGCATGCTTGTTTGTTTGGTTGACCGATTCCCTCTGGAACTAAGCAATCCTGATCTGCATGCATGGGATGCTTTTCCCGAAATAACAAAAAGAAACATGAAAAAAGCATCCCTAAATTTTAGGGATCTAGTTTTAGCAGTTGGAAGTTACATGCAAATATTGTTTTAGAAACTTCCCTCCAAGTGTCGCTTTTTCCCATATTTGTGGCATGCACATCATAAGCCTCAAAATTATTTATTCGACGCTGCAAAGCTCATTCCTCACATCGATCTTGGAGCTCTGACATCCAACATCACATCTAGGAGTCTTCGACACATTCAACACAGTTTTTTCTGGGTATGTCTACTTTTCATGTCATTTGCTACTTTTCTGTCACTTTTCTTATTTCTCTTTGTATGAATGTTGTTTTCTTGGTTTTGTTGAATGCCTTTTGTCGTTTTAATGTATATTATCTTGTAGAAGCACAGTTTCAATTTTTATTTGCATCTCATTGTTGGCGCATGCATGACACTATTCTTCACTGATAGTCGTCATTGTAGTGACTCATTTAACACACATGCATGCATTCCCATTTTTTGAGTCCTGCATTCACTGTTTGCATGCATGATCATTCACTCTTTCTTACATTCAGTCATGACATGCATTCAAACCTTTTCATGTTTTCAATTGCCCATTGGCAGTTCTAGGTTGCCTTGGCCCGGACTTTGCCTTGCCCGAAAAAGAAATGCACATTTTTGGAAGTGAAGGATTTTCCCTCCATCCATAAATTGTGCAAAACTGGCCAGAAATGACTTCCAGGCTTGCATTGTGCAATTTTGGAAGCCAATGCCCTGCTGACCGAGAAAATTGCACAATGTAGTCTCTGGGCATGCATTCCCTTGCTAAATGAAACTATGTATTGCACAGTTTCAACCCTCAACAGGTAGGCTTGACTATTTATTATGCAGTTCCAGCAGTCAGTCAACCTCCTGACAACCTAGACTGTTCTTTACGCAGTTTTCGCAGCTAGTCTCCTAGGCTCCCGGTGAAAATTGTGCAATCTTTACTAACAATCACCCAGGTATGTTGCATGTCAGTCCTCAAATTTGTTTTGGATTTCAAATGACAGATTTATTTCCATGAGTGTTGCTATGTCTCCAGGTATAGCAGGTGTTCTTCCATCTCTCAGTAGTACAGGTATAATGGATGCCAAGAGATCAGGGTGAAAGGACACTGTTAGAAGTGAAATTGGAGATGCAGTTGAACAAGTGTCTATGGGCTTGCCCACTTACGAAGACACCAAGTTGGTCATAGATAGAGATATCAAGATGAAATGGCAGCACATCAATGATACAATCTCAAGCACATTTGAGGAAGATCTGGAAGACCGCACGGTCTATGTCAACATCCACAAATCTGGCTTGTACTGAATTTCATGCAGGTATCCCGCATTTCCATGTGCAGACATGATACATTGGATTGTCTCACACACTTAACCTGAGATGATGATGTTGAGCAGTGTTAGCGAGACAGAGCTTGCTACATTTAGGGCGAAGGACTATCAGAAGATGTATCACTTACCACATCTAGTGATCATAATGGAGAATCCCTTCAGCACACACAGCAACACAAACTCTAGAGATATCTTGAAGAGTTGGGTGAAAGAACCAGCCAAGTTTAGGAAAACAATCACTCTGTTTTACATGACAAAGATACTGCAAAAGGTATATTAGTACTTGGTCATCTTTGCATGTTGTTTATACGGCCAAGAGAGCACAGAGACCTTCCTGCAAAGTTGGGTGATTATGTTGGACCAACTAGGAAACAAAGGAAGGCCATGTAATTGGTTTGACATGTTGGCTCTCAGGTTGAAGGAACAAGTAAAAGAAGCCCGACATCCACCCAAAGGTAAACAAGTAGAGATATACATGTCATTTTATATTCTAGATGTAATATGTGCCTATCAGTAGTTCCCATGTTTGAAGTGGGAATGGAAACCTTTGGAAACCTCTGTGCACACTTATTGCAGATTGTTCTCCAAATGTAGCTTCCACGAAGTCATCATACAATTTTCAGACCACTTTGTCACCCCGGTGTACAAATTGATATTTGAAAAGGATCCACCTTGCATGTCGTAGGAAGCAATTGAGTCATTAATTGACATAGAAGATTGGTATGCCTCACCCCTTGGCACCTCCATACATATGTAAAACACAGAGAAGCCTCCGCATGTTTTAACGAGTTTTCCATGGACAAGCTTGTCATGCAAGAAGTGTCGTATCACATCTCGGTAGGGTCGTCAGGTAGACTACACAAGAAGAATAGCGTGCCTTGGCCCGCTCTTCCTTTGCCGATCAAGTTATATGAGATACAGAATCTCAAGCATGTTGATGCTGAGACGGAAGAGTTCAAAAGATTCACTTTTGACACCATAAGTTTCAAACCATATGACCCGCATTGCTTTGTAAAGGACCACTGTACGAGAGTGAAATTTCTGTGACTCCATGGGGCGTGTCATTGGCCTGAGGAAGACCCATGGAGATACTGTCACAACTTCTCCAGGCTCAATGAACTAGTCGGCATAGTTGTGGAATAATTAGTGAAGCAGCGTGAAGCAACATCTCAGAGAGCACCATCATCAGCAGCAGCAAAGTGTAACAGATCTACGAATGATAAAGGCAAGAGAAAGGTTGTCGACAACTATTGGACACCTAATCCTAAAGGGTTAGTGTGGAATTCGAATGGACAAAGCAGTCCAAGAGACCTTGGGATCTGAATCCCAAGAGTCACCTATTGTACTATAAATGTGTATCTTATGTTAATAAAAAAATGAACTCATTGATTTATCATTCACATTATCTTGCTATCCATGTGAGTTTAACATGGTATCAGAGCCATGATGAGTGGCCTGTTTTCCCTGAGCAATTGGTCTGAGTTGCCTTGAATAGTGCTGACTAGAGCTGGCCTAGTCTTTTGTAGCGCGAGTCTGGCGATGATATTCCCTGGAATTTCACCAGCGCTGCATACGCTCTCTGCTCTCTGCTCTCTATCCTGACATATCTCCTCCCTGGAATTTCACCAGCGCTGCATACGCCCTCTGCTCTTCTGACATCTCTGCTCATTCACGTTTGTCTGACCCCTGCCTGGAACGTTTGTCTGCTTGGAACGTTCTACCAATCCAAGCAACAAGGTTCTTGTTTTAGAAAAAGAATCCATAACTGAACAGTGAGATCCTAATCGCAGGCGGTTTGGTGTTTCTTGTTTTAGAAAAAGAATTTGGCTCCAGTTTGCTGCGGCTTGGTATCAGTTTGCTGCGGCTCCGTGCTAAATGCGTTGTATATAGATTTAGTTTTTTATTGAGTATTTTTCATTCTAACGCAAGGGAGATAACGCATTGCGCTGTTGATTTTTAAATGACGGTTCTGGTAATGTGATGTGTTGCGCAGCGGTATTAAGAGGCACGTTGACGCAGTTTTTGAGACATTGTTTGGTGCAGTTTTTGAACGCTGTCCATATCTATATCCGAGTCTGTTCAACTTCCCGCGTCAGTTAAAGCCATGCACTCCTAAAATCTCAAGGGTGTAGTTATCGGGGTTCATGTGTACCAGCTTCTTCGCTATCAAACGATTGCAGACAGCCAAATTGCACCCCCGCAGTGATTTCTTTTGGTGTATATAACTAGGTATTTGGCCGAGAGCTACTTAGAGTGTTTCCGCCTCGTGTGGATCTGCGTAGTGGAAGCGTGGTGTGTATTTCCTGTTCAACACTTCATTTGCCGTGACTTCATCAACTACCGCTGTCACGTTTCTACGCGCCTCTTTGGATGCCATTTCGTGGAGCGTTATGGTAAAGCTCTAAAGGTTGCGACGTGGTAAAGCCTTCTGGCGAGTCCTGCTTCATCGGCGACCCCCATGGCAGAAAAATAGCGCGAATTTAGTCTTTTTGCCGGACCAATCGAATTTGCAGATGCACGGGAACCACCGGTTGAATTCGGAGCAAGAGCTATAACTTCGGAGAAATGTTTTATAGCTTCCTCGTAGTTTCCTGAAGAAAATGCAGCATTTCCTTTTGACTTTGCTTCATCAGCCATTTCTTTCTTCAAACCTAACTATCTTGCTAGATTTTGTGCTAATAACACAGAGATAGAGGTGAGCATAAACAAAGCGCCGGGGATCCAGTTAACCGCAGGTGCAAGATCTGAGTTTCGAAACCCCCATTAAGCAAGCCGAATTTGATAGCATTGTCAGTTTGATCAGAGTCCGCAGTTCTTTTCAAAGGGGCAAGGGTTCCAAGTATTATTTCTACACAATTTCCTTCAGAATTCATCGACAGGAATGCGGAAATTTCAAGCAAAAGTTATAGGCTGAGATTAGCACACCAGAAAGACGACTGATAATTGGTTGGGCAGCATTCTTACTAATGTAGCAGAAGAAGCCATTTATTATGATTCCTGTAAGAAGAGGGAACTTATTGGTCGAGTTCTAAACGAGGAAACGATTTTCCTGTCACCACAAGGATCGTGAGCTACCTTTGCTGGCTGTACCTGCTATTTATTCACAGGAGGTTGACGCTATTTGTTAAATGGGCGGTATACCATTGTCTGAATAGCGTGGGTATTGTGGGAGAATTCATTCCAGACTCCCAGGAGTTGCCTTGTGGGATGTGTCTGCATTCATCACCTAGTTGAAGGCGGCATCAGGGAGTTCATTCACAGAAGCGTGAGATTTATCATCAAGAACAAGCTACTGTTTATTTCTGCGCTCATAATTTTATATATACAGATGTAAAAGTTTCCAGTCTGCTCGAGGGAATTCATATCTCTGGTCCATCGCTGTTTGGAAATCACTGTGCATAGGGAATACATTTCTGAGTATATATTGGTCGTCTAATAGCCGGCATCCATCTTCAACTTCACTGCTGTACTGAAGACTGCTCTGCTGGTGTGTTTCCCAGATCTCTGTTATTATTAAAGTTGAAGCGGATCCCTGTCCCTGAATTGAAGTTTACCAGTTGCAATGTTAATAACTATCCATGTATTGGAGTGATGAGCAGAGAACAATGGAGTTAAATCATTGGAATATCCAGCAGTATTGTAAACGGGTCTGCCCATATATTGTTGCATGCGTACTGTGAAGGGTTAGTGATAGAAAGTACTTTTTGGTGATAATTATTAGTAGACCATCTTTCTTGAAGCATTTGGCTACCAATTCCGTCCCTGTACACTATTTGAAGGGGTTTGAAATTCAAGTCTAGCTGCATAGACCTCTGCTATTGTTTGGGTTGTCATATGTTGATCTAGATTTTTGAAGAACCAGGTTCTCTACTTCCCAGCTACTTCTTTATTACAATTTGTTGGCTAAGATGTTTTTTTCTGTGTAATTTTGCACAGAATATGTTCATGATATGAAATTGCATTGTATATGGAAGTATATTGAGAAGCTACATACTTGAAATTTTTTTGAAGACAAAGTGGTACATCAATCAATTTTTTGCAGTGATATTATTGTGAAATGGATAGAATGGGTGTTGTATTAGAATTGTTGAACACTCTAATACATTCTACCACGGACAATACAATTATGATTGATAAAGCCATTGTCGCAAACATTCAAATCTGTTTAAAAAATGTACAAGAAAATATTGAGTTTTTGCAGCTGGAAACAAAGCTACAGCAGGAAGAATTACAGCAGTGGAGTCATTATTCTGAACCTATTTCTGTTCAGAAGATTGAAATAGACTCCCATAAACAGCAAGCCAATAATGTTACAGTTCATTCCGATAAAGCAACAAAGTTACATGCAGATGCAGAGGTTCAGTCTGCACTTCCCAAGCCCATCATCAGACCTTGGGAACAGCTTGTCCACAACAAGCACAGAACTGGTCTTGGATATGACAAGGACTTGTCCTTTCATATTCCAGACTATGCCAAGCCCATTCAGTTTCAAAGTGCTGGATTCATTTATGACAGTTCAGCTTCAGCTGTTCCAGATTCTACCCCTCTTCCACAGCAACAACAACAACAACAGATCGTGAAATGCCAACACTGTGACCGAGTTGGCCATTTGAAATATCACTGTTTTGATCTTCAACCATGTAAGCACTGTCATAAAACCAGTCATTCTTCACACAGATGCTTCAGAAACAAACGTCCTGCAAGAACAAAGATTCATCTTGGATGGATCGCTTCTTGGCAATGGGCATCAACAGCCAAGAAGATATTCCAAACACATGTCAGAACGTGTTCCAGAGTATTGAACAGTCTTGCAGTCGAGTTTTCTCCATCATCTCACCTTGTATCTGACAGGGGGGGAAATGATGGTCATCTACAAGCTTCAAAGTCACATCAAGCGAGCCTGAGCCACAAGCTGCCACACCAGTTTCAGAGTTGCAGCCAGAGACAAAGATGCCCGTGAACAGATTGAGAACACTTCCTCTAGCAGAAGACTCCAGCTTCTTGCCAGTTTTGGAAGAGTTCCAGAGTTGTTGGTCATCTTTAAACCATCACAGATTGAGAACACTTCCTCTAGCAGAAGACACCAGCTTCTTGCCAGATTTGGAAGAGTCCAGGAATTGCATTAAGCATTCCAGAGTTGTTGGTTATCCTTAAACCATCACAGGTTGAGACTTCCCTTTTCAGGTTGAAGTTTTACCTTTTATGTGGGGTGAGACCTCCCTTTTATGGTTGAAGGTTTCCCTCTTTAAAACAATAGGATCACTTCCTCTAGCAGAAAACTTCAGTTTCTTGCCAGTTTTGGAAGAGTTCTGGGAACTGCACTAAGCGTTCCAGTGTTGGTGGTCATCCTTAAACCACCACCCTTTATACCAACATTTCATAGAGCACATTCAGCCTAGTGCTGCCATGTATTTTTTTGCACATTTTGTATTACAGCTCTTTTCTTGGACTCATACATAACCCTTCGGATTAAGGGGGGGAATGTTGGACACCTAATCCTAAAGGGTTAGTGTGGAATTCGAATGGACAAAGCAGTCCAAGAGACCTTGGGATCTGAATCCCAAGAGTCACCTATTGTACTATAAATGTGTATCTTATGTTAATAAAAAAATGAACTCATTGATTTATCATTCACATTATCTTGCTATCCATGTGAGTTTAACAACAACAGAGAGGTAGAACAAAGATGCAAGTTCAAAGCAGATCCATTCGTCATGAAAGTAGTTTTGGAGATTAAAGCTAAGAGGTGACGATGTGATAAGAGGAATGTGCAAAGGCAAAGAGATAAACAGAGGATGGAGGAAACTGAAAAGGAGTTTCAAGAGTTGAAGCAACAACTCCGGGAAGAACAAGAGCTACATAAAAGAGAGAAGGAAATGCAGCAGGGACAGACACAACAGGAGGCGCAACATGCATAGATTGATGAAACTGCGCCCATACAATTTATAAACTCATCTGAGTAGCTGACACGGAGCAGAGAGGGTGAGCAGTTGCAGGAGCAGGACTTAGCTCAGGAGATTAAATAGATGCTAGAGAAGATGGATACATATGTGGTGCAGCCAGAGCCCAAACATGATATTGACCTCATGCCTCATAACCGAGAGGTCACCCCACCGGCTTCACCAGATCCAGAAGTAGAGAAAGTCCCAAGTGATCTAGGAGACATAGAGATCCTTGAAGACAATCCAGAAGCAGAGATGCATAACATATATTTCAACGAGTCGCAACATGGAGTTTTGTAGTCACGCATAGTGCCTAGTCCAAATGTTCACACATCTCCTGTGCAGTTTGAAGAACTAGTGATCATATATGAAATGCGCAAACATCCAGCAACATTGGCCGATGCTACCAGAGCATATGCCGAGGCCACCAGCTCGAGTGTTTGATTCTTGATAGCAGAGAATGAGCGCATGACCAAGGAGTTACAAGGGGCCAAGAAGGGAGGAGAATAGGTTAGATCATCCGCCAGAACAGAGTTTAAGAGAGCGATACTAGATGAAGTATCATCCCTCAAAATAGTGATGCGAATATTGTATTCTAGATTTGGCACCATGCATAAAGCAGTTGTCCATCTCAACGGTTGGGAGCAGCACTGTGCTAGGAGAGCACACATCTTGTCAAGTTTGCACACTATTGTTGACCGCATGCAGACATGGACAATGAGGTACAAAGGAGCCCCATTGCACTTTCCAAAGATGATGAAGCCCAAGGCGGTAGAGTTGAAGGCACGCATCCAGAGTCAGATCTGGAACTATGATGAACTCCTACAGCTCATCACCAATTTGCAGGCTTCACATGCTTGGGTGTTCAGAAGCATGGATGTCATTGTGCGCGTGCTCGCGATACCATATATAGGCACACTCACTGAGGCAAAGTCAAAGAAACAAGTCTGAACGGAGCTAGACATGTATTTTGACGAGTTGATGCATGTAGCCACCAATGCAGACTTAGAAATTAGAGTAGACACTATGCATCAGTATGTTGATGGTCTGACTGCACTCAATACTATGATGCGCATGTTATTAGACGAGTTGGACAAAGGTTCCAGATTAGTGTACCCAGATGCAACGAAGGCAACATTTCGCTTTCAACAAGATGTCACCATTGAGCACGCGGACACCATCACGGACTACCAAGCTTGTCATCAGTTCGCCGCCATCGATCATAATGAAGATGTCAAAGAGTTGGTTTTGCCACAATTTTCTGAGTCTTAGTAGTGTCTTGCATGGCTTGATCAAGCCTATTTTGTCTCACATGGGTACATGTGCAAATTGTAATGTAACATCTTGTAAAAGTGAAAGACCAAGTGTTGATGGTAAAATGTAATAGTCATGTAGTAGTTGAAGAGTCATGACAGTAGGTGAAGAGTCACAAAGGGGAATGCCAAGGGTCACCCCACCCTTTGCTATTTATAGAACCTCATAACTCATTGTACAGGCTTTTAGGATCCAAGCTTCCTATAGGTGTATCTTAGAGAAAGCTTGGAGTGTATTATAATGAGCCTTGGCTTCTCCACAGTGCAGAGCTAGTACATTTCTTTGGAGGAGTAGGCAGAAACGACTGTAACGTTCAATTGTTGGAACTAGTGGTTGGTCATTGTTGCATGCATGATTGGAACTTTTACTTTCTTAATATAATAAAGCCAAAACGTTTCATGCATATGTTATTATTGTATTTCAGTTATCTTGGTTACTCTAATGATATATGTAGTTGTTTGCTTGCGCATGTATGTATGGAATCTTTCTATATATGTATGTATGAATCTTGTTGAGATTTGATGTTGGTTTAACCATCACTTTGGATCTTTGGTTCACCTGCCTTCTAGCTTGTGATGTATCTTTAGTCGTGGGCTCCCTTCCAAGCCACGTGCTTCCACAGGTTTCCAAGGGGCACACTTATTCCACTTTCCGTCTGTTAGAACCCTTCATGCACCTTCCTTGGCTTTCTGTGCTGGTCAGAGCCTTGCTACCAACAAGGACATCTTGCTTGCCTCTACCCGCAACCGTGGTCAAGGCGATACCGTACGACCCACTGCTAGGACTCCTACACCAAACGATCTGAGGTTTAGTTGGGACTTCTTATCGGGGAGTTCCCCGACATGTTGGTGGGTCCAACACTATCAACACTCTGGTATGGTCAAATGGGGGTATTTTTTATAATAATGGGGTTCCCTATCACCCCAACATTGTAAGGGGGGTTTTTGTGATTGGTCGGGTTCAGGCTTGCTTGATAATTCTGCTTGTTTGGGCTCGTTTTGTAATCTAATTTTCTGTTGATATTTCCCATAATATCTATTTTCCTGACCTCTGTATGCACCTTTAAAATTAGAAGTCTTTATATTTTTGGTATTTTGAAAATTTTTATGCCCCTTCTTATTTGGCCAATTCTTACTACCTTTTCCTTTTTGCCTCATTTGCTACTAACAAATATGGGCATTTCAAATTGTCTCATCCATTATTCTGGGGTTATCAGATTCTAACCTCTCTTTCATAAATGTAGGAAAACTACTAAGAAAGCGTGGACATTTATATTTTTCCTCACGTATATACAAAATGTATCATAACAAGGATGTAAACTTGGACACAAATTCATCCATATTAATCTGTCCCAGCTTCAATTCATGAAACTCTTTTGACTTTTCATCATAAAACCGTTCTGTCGGATATTTGTTTTTAAAATGCTTTTGGAAATTGTCCCAAGTCACTTCCTTCTCTTCAATTCATTGCACTGTATTTATTTCTTCCCACCATAAGGTAGTATTTCCTTGAAGCTGATAAAAGGCCAACTTAGCCTTAAGGTTATTGTCATACTCATATATTTGAAAGTATTTTTTCATATTGATAATCTAAGCTTCAACAACTTCCTCCGCCTTTCCATCAAATCTCAGGGGTTTGATCTTTTGAAACTCCCCCTGAAATTTAGTTTTCTGTTTTTTTTTGTTTCCTTTGGTTAGAGACATTGCCAAATTCCTTCTCATTTTCATCCCAATCTCCTTCGACTCTCTGTGTATGACTTCTTTTTGACATGTTATCATTTCTCTATTTAGGTTCATAATTCCTGGTTCCATTATGATGACTGGGTATAGCATTCTTATGATCCTTCCTTTCTAAGAGACTCTTCATAATTCATTCTTGGTCTCACATCAACCTTTCATTATCAATTCTCAAATGATCCATTTCATACTTTAAACGTTGAAAAGTTTCCAACATCATAGTTGTTAGGTTTTTTTGTTCTTCACCCAATTGTACCCACATTTCAGGGTTCACCTCAGTGAATGGTATAGGACTTGATCCCACGATTGGCCTCATTGGGGGTAAACTTCCAGCTCTCCTCCTCATCTCATTTCTCCCCTATGTGCATATTAACACACTTTTTTATTACTCCAGTTTCCCAAATAGGCCACAATGTTGAAACCGTGGCTCTATTACCACCTGTAACATCCATCAGTTGCATAATTTTTTCATATTTATTTACTGTACATGATAATGACCAACATCATGGAAATTTCCCCAATTACATGGTTGTTGAATAAAAGAACATTGCATTCTAATATTAGATGAGGTATTACATAACAACACTTAAATAATTATGAAAATACATGGGGTCACGACCTATGTGCTACATCTTGGAATTATTACCTTAGTTTATGGTTTTCAATTATATAAAATATACATATGCTGAAATTAAGAATTCAATTTTCTATATTGAAGGATGATTTGATGTATCATTAATTTGATATATGACTCCATCAAGTCAAGCGTTGCGTCATTAGGGAAAGATCTAGGTTTCAGGTTTATACGACCTTTTGAATTTTCTCGAACACCAATGATCACACATATGGAGAAAGTCCTAATGTTGATCTGGCAGGGTTTCAATCTAACGACTCTACCGCCTCTCAAATGATTAAGGAGAAACTACTTGGTTTTATCCCTTGCTCGGATCATTTGCATGTCACGACTTGTCGGGAGGCCTCTGCAACAAACCCTATTTCGAGCACATTTTCTTCAAGCCTTGCTCTTAGGTGAGTTACAATGAATCTTCTCGTTGTATTTCATTTGTTCCTTCAGGGTTTTCTTGTGGAATTGAGTTTCCCTTTTTTGTTTTAGATTTGTAGGTTCAGTGATGATGAATATGGGTAAGGTTCCTTAGGCCTTTAGGTCACATGATTCCACTTTTATTTCCAGGTAAAAATCCCTCTTGTCTTACAATTTCACTATGGTTTAAAGAACAGTTAGGGTTACATGGATTTGTTTCCTAACAATTCTTCCTAGTTTCCCTTTTAGAGTGCAATTTTCCAGCTTGGCGTCAGGTTATCATCATGTATTAACTGGAGGATTTTACTTTTGTGCCTTAGTTTTTATTTTATGGTACTCACCTTTAGAGTGTTTAATTTTATCTTTCTCTCGATCCAGGGTTATACATAGGTAGAATATTCGCTCTGCTTCCTGTTGGGTTACCGAAAAGACCGAATCTTTTCTTTGAGGTGGGAGAATTAGTCACCTCAACATGTCAACCTTACACATGGATTTATTTCTCAGGTGCACAAATTTTTCCTCTATCCTCATCAAGGACTTTCTTCTGGACTTATAGTGACTATGACACCAGTTTCTTTTTAATAGTTTTATTACCTCTATCCCTGATATCCCATAGGGTTTTACGACACGACCCCTTAGAATTACAAGGGTTTTTTTGTTAAAACTTGTTCATATTGTTAATTATTTTGTAAATAATGGAACTTCTTTGGATACTCTTCTTAGGGTTAACAATTCTGAGTTAATGTACACTATATATGTGTGTGTGTGTGTGGGTTACACAGAAAGAACATCTTAGGTGTTAGGCCGGAATGGTCGTTATTATATCTATATATATATATATATATAATAACGACCATTCCGGCCTAACACCTAAGATGTTCTTTCTGTGTAACCCCAATAAGGTTACTTCATAGGCAACAAGACCCCAAGGTCCAACCCAGAACTCATAGACTTATATGAGTCTTGACGCTTCCACTAGCTCTTTGTCCGGCTCAAGAACACCTAATATGCAATGTCCTGCCTCACACTCACAATGTCCTGTACAAGTTTCAATTCCTTCTCCCTTCCGTGACTCTTTTCTTTTTGACATAATCTTTTATCTCATAAAAAAAAGGTAACTAACTTCTAACCATCTAGTAATTTTTTTATCATCTAAATTTTTTTCCAATAAGTTCCAAAATTCCCTTAATTTTCCTTTTCTAAGATAAAAATAAATATAAAACTTTAATCATCAAAATTTCAATTTCAATTAGGCGCTACGCTTAAACATTCAAAAGTAATTAAAAATAACTTAACATGTATTTACAATCAATGAGAGTATTACAATCTATTTCTTATTATATATAATTAAAAGTATTTTAAAGTTTTGATTAATAGCTTAAAAATACTTTTTCTTAAACTGTTTTGAATATATTTATAATAAATTTTATAAATTCATTTAAACAACCTTATTATAATTTCCATTCAAATTACATTTTGACCTACGCAACGAGAAAATACCATGAACTTAATTTTTTCACAGCCCGGTTAAAGTGACACCATTTCGCGTTTTATTCCACGTACTCTGTAATTCGATGTAAAATCTCCGCATTGGTAGTTTTCGCGGAGTCTCTTATAAAAACCATTTATTATCTTCTTTGTCCCCGTTTTCTCTTTATTTTTTAGGCGCGGGCTAAATATTTAGTAATAATTTTTTATTTTAATAATAGGACTAATAAAAAAAAATATTTTTATTTTATTAATATTAATATTAATGATAAAATAATGTTTATTAATGATAAAATAATGTTTAGAATTGTGATTTGAATCTTCGCAGGGATAGGAGAGAGAGCCATGGCATTAAATGATGGAGGTAGTATCTAAATGAAATGATGTGACAGATTTGTCTTATAATTGAGTTTAGTATGAAAGAAATTATGGGAGGATAATTTTATGGGAGGATAATTTGATTTGAATGTTGTTTTCAATTTTCAAAATAGCATAATTATGATGGATTTTGATGGCAAAATGATGAAATTATCACTCACTTAGAATGGTGAAGGAAGTCTTGGGAGGATGGTTTATTATTTGGTGGAAGTTGTGACATGGAAGATATTTTGTGAGTTATTTAATTTTTTTGTGGTTTACTTAGGGCTTACTCTTTACTTTTTAAGGTGCTTTAATTGGATCCTCTTTTCCTGGGGTCTTAGTGGTCATAGCGTTTTGGGTGGCTAATTCAAAGCCTTTTCTCATGAAGTATGTCCCTATTTTCAGGTTTAATGGCTTAATTCGGGTATGTGGGTTAAAAGTGGAGATTTTGGATTTAGTATCTTTGGTTCCAAGCTTGGACTTCAAGAGATTCAAAGGTTTGGTTTCACTTAATTTGATTGATTATTGGATTTTACTTATCAAGTTTTTCCTCTATTCCAAGTCTTAAATTTTTCTTTGTAGTTTGTTGGCTCTCATTCCAATCTCTTGGTCACTTGAGAGCGTCTCCTATTCCTCCATTTCCAATTGAATTATCGTACCTTTTTTGTTTTGGCTCAAAGTATTTTTCTTCGAGAACTTGATTTTCCCTTTTATTTCTTGTATCGCTCCCTCATCCTTCCTTTAGGTTGATCCTATTTGTTATGGTTCTTGTCTTATCTGCTCTCTCTCCCCTCATTCTATAGCTTAGTGCGGAATATTTGTGGGATGAAAATGAGGGAGAAACAACAAAGCTCCCCCCTCTATGAGTTTGGATTCCCATCCTCTATCTTCTTAGCAACCCTGAGCTTAGATGGTGGCTCGATGAGCTGTGGCTCATTATTCAGAAATGATTCCAGATCACTAAGGTTGAAGAGGAAGGATGTCATGACCATTGATTTATCCATGACCACCATGTTGAAAGGGAAACCAGGCAATTAATCCTGGAAATTACTACTTCAACTTGGTGTTACCAAACCTACTCTATGGAGGCAATCAACCTTATGGGAAGAGTTCTTATTTAACCGTGAAACACTCTTCAAAAGAACACTCATTTATAGGTTGAGGTTTTCCTAAGTGGTTTGTGAAAGACAAACATATTTTTTTTTCTTGAAAATTAATATAAAGTGTCTAACCTTACCCAAAACAATAATGAAAATAATTGAGCTAAGAGGGTTGATGGTAGAGATGTTGTCTTAAACATGTAATTACTTGTTAAAAGAATAAAATAGAAACATAAAAAACATGTAATGTGTTGTTAAACATTAAAAAAAAACATAAAATTCTCAAATCAAGTATGGTAGAAATATTGTAATGTCCTATTTAACATTTCAACTAGATTTAAATACACTAAAAATATAATTATAATTATAATTAATAATTAATTCAACCTATATCCATCTTAACTCCAAATCTACCAAACATCTAAGGTGATCAAATCCATTGAAATTTTATCCCTACTAGAATTTAGTAAATCTAGACTTAGAACATTAAACTTTTGAAAATTATATTATTTTAAAATAAAATTATTTTAATAAAATATTAATATTTTCTATTTCTTCATAAAAATAATTAAATTAATATTATATTATATTTTAGAAAAATTAAAATCAAATACATTTAAAAAAAATTATAAAATAAATATTTACTAATTTCATCTCAAACAACTTTTATATATATATATATATAATTCAATTATTTTTATTAATTTTTTTAAATATATATTTTTAATAATATTATTATTAAAATCATTTTCTTCAATTTAATATAAATTCCAAATTACTATCTATAAAATCATTTATCATCACATATATGAACAATGATAAAATTTCAATCTAATAAATTTTGGTTTTTTTATTAAAATTTGATGATATAATTGTGGTGATATTATAATTTTTTATTAGCTAAAAGATATATTTAAA
Source organism: Pinus tabuliformis (assembly GCA_031772625.1). NCBI lineage: Eukaryota > Viridiplantae > Streptophyta > Pinopsida > Pinales > Pinaceae > Pinus > Pinus tabuliformis. The sequence continues at coordinate 892,633,787 of CM062813.1, forward strand.
TGAAAAGATATAATATAAATATTGATTATTGTTTATATAAGAGAAATGAGAGGTTTTTAAAAGTGTTGTTTAAATGCATGTTATATTTTGGAGTTTTTGGCAGGAGTGTACCAATTAGTTTTGAGTGAAATTTTAATTTTATTGTTTAAAAGGAGTTTTTGATTATATATATATATATTCAATACATTGAAATTTTTTGACCATTTGAATTGTGGAGAATTCACAATTTCAATTTATGATTCCAAGAAATCTCCACCAAATTTTAGACAAATTATAGTAGAAATTATGCAAAAATCCTCCCAAACATAGAAAATTTAAAATATACAAATTATAAGAAGTAATTTTTTTAATATAATATAAACAATGACTATTGTTTACATAGGAGAAATTAGATGTTTTTAAAAGTGTTGTCTAAACACATATTATATTTTGAAGTTTTTGGTGGAAATCTAGCATATTTTTTTTCACTCAAATCTTAATTTTTGTTGTTAGATATATATATATATATATATATATATATATATATATATTCAGTCATCTCAAGAATTTTGAGCATTTGAATTGTGGATAATTTAGAACTCAAACTTACTATCATAAAAAAATCCCCACCAACTTTTCAACAAATTACAATAGAAATTATAAAAAAATTGTCCAAAACATAAAACACATCAAATAGAACTTTTTAAAATATGCATTAATAAATAACTTGCGAAGTATAATGAAGTATGATGAGGAACATCTTGTGAAGTTTGATGAGGAAACAACACTGGCTTTTTGCCGATCTTTGTTAGGAGGTGGGCAATGACAACAAGACAAAGGTTGGCTTTGATCTCATAAAAGGTCTTCTCGGTTCTCATACCTTATCTGCTCCTCTACTCCAACATCTGCACGGTAGAGGTATGTTCCTTTTCTCTCATATTGTCTCAAATAGGGTTTCATCTCTACATATTCAATCTTGGTTTCAGGCAGAAGACATTGAACTTTCGTGGAATTTGGCTACAGAATAGGATCTATACATTAGACAGGTTGAGACTGCTGGGATTTATCTCACTGAAGAGTCAGACAGGATGACCAGGGTCAATAATACTCACCAGAGCCAAATTGCGATCTGTGATATTTATAAAAAGATCACCAATTCACTTTCAACTATTGAGGCACCTAACTAGTTGCATAAGATATGGAAGTGGGAGTTTCCATTAAAACTAAAATGCTTTGGATCGCTGGCACTACATGAAAAAATGCTCACCTGGAGTAATCTCTCTCTTAGAGGCTACTATGGTCTAGACATCTGCCCATTTTGTATGCTTAATTCAAAGGATGTTTCTAATCTCCTTATCAACTGTCCTATCATTGCAGAAATCTGGCATTCTGTACTTAATATATTTTAGATTGATGGGCATTGGACACATCTCAACTTGGAGGCTTGTTTCAAATTGTGGTTTACTACTCAACATGAGTTATGTTCCTTACCTTTTTACATCATCTCGGGCATATGGAGGTGTAGGAACAACAAGCTCTTTGAACATAAGAAGGTGGACATTGGACAATCTGTATTGGTGATGGCAACATATTTTTCTGAGATAGGTCACATGAAGCATGTTTACAAACCAAGACAGATTATTACAAAGGATGTTTGGCAAAAGTTTTCGATTCGTTTCTTTGATGGCGCATGCAACAATACTCATTATGGATGTGGAGCCCTCATTATTAGGGAACCTGGACATTTTTTTCATTTTTGGTAGGAAGGTGGCACAGGTACCAATAATTAGACATAAATCATTGCACTTTGGGGTCTCCTATACTTGGCTCAATGGCTTTACATCAAAGACATACATGTATTTGGGGATTCAAGGCTGCATTGATTGGATCAAAGGGCTCAGTTGTTTTCAGCTTCCAATGATGTCATACTAGATGAAGCACATTCATTCATTAGAGTGCTCTTTTCATCATAACTCTTATGCACACATTTTCTGAGAGCAAAATAACACTACATATTTGCTTTCAAAAAAGGTATAACTGGAACAACTAGAATCATCTATTATGCCTTATGCATTCAAGACCATAGGGCGACTCTAGGAGTTTTCATATTTCCTCATTTCTCTAATTTTAGATTTTGACATGATATAGATAATATGCTTTTTTGAAGAAGTGTTTTTTTGAAGAAGTGTTTATGACTCTAATTAGGATATTTCTTTTGAAAAGATCTAATTAACATAATGTAAGTGGTAGGTTTTTTTAGTTTTTAGTTCCAACTTGCCACTAATAGTGATAAAATATCTATTCATATGAAAAAATAAAAAATCAGAAAAAACTAAAATCCATGTATATGTACTCTCTTTTATATATAAAAGATAGCGTATTTTTTCTCCTGAAAAAACAAATAACTCAGGTCTTTACTTATAATTATTTGTCTTCCTCCTGTAATAATGGTCTTAGAAACTTACTGGTCATGGTCGCGTCACGCTCCGCCGAAAGAGGAATAGTCGGAGATGGACTTTGAAAAGCGAGAAATAATCGGAGATGGACTTTGAAAGCGAGAAATAGTCGGAAAAATTTGACGAGTGACGATTTGCCCGTAACATAGTTACAAATTCTTTACGACGGTTAAAAATGTGAGAATCGTCAAATTTAACTTTGCTCATGTTTTTGTTTTTAAATCCCAGAACCTGTGAAGGTGTTTTGCAATTCAAAAACCCTGCGAAGAACGGCACGAAAACGAAATTCCAAAACCTGCGATGGACCGTATTTCTGTTGAAAAATCGCTTCATATTATTGACTTGTGCTTTTCTTAGCCCCCGACGGCTTTGTTGTTTTATGCCCACCACATCTATATATGTATACGCGTATCTGGACATTGATTTCGGGTATCTCCGGTGAACTCACGTTTACTGTTCTCAGGTGGTTCTCTTTCGACTGCAGGTCAGCATCTCCTTCTCGTTTTGTTCTTATCACGCCTCTTCTCCCATTCATTTCTGCTATTTTACAGAAACTATTGGTTAGGTTTACACCATCTTGGTTTTTCCCTCTCTTAATTTCATGATTTTAGATTCTAGTTGTTGGACCTGTTTTCTGTTGCAGTGACAATAACGGCATTGTCAATATAGTAGCTCATTCATCCATTAGAAGATGAGACTCCCAAAACTTGCCTTGCACTTGTCTGCTTTCCTCCTTGCCTTCTTTCTAGACCCATCATCTGCTTTCCCCAATTCTTCATTCCATGGAGATGCTGCAGTGCTTATTTCAATGAAAGCAGAAATAATTGATCCTCATCATGCATTAGACAGCTGGAGACCCTCCAGTTACACCACTCATTGTTCATGGAGTGGCGTCCAATGTGACCGTATGGGTCAAGTGGTGAATCTAATTCTCTCTTCCATGGGTATTTCAGGCCCATTCCCCACTCAGGTCACAAATCTGCCAGCCCTCCTTTCACTAGACGTCTCCGGAAACATTTTCAATGGAAGCCTCCCCTCCAACCTAACGAAATTGAGGAACTTAGAGGTCCTCGACGTCTCTGCCAACAATTTCTCCGGGCCATTGCTACTGGACTTGAGCTATCTCGTTAAGCTCAGGTATCTTGATCTCGGAGATAATTACTTTTCGGGCAGCATACCTGGTGAGTATGGGAAACTGAAAAATGTAGAATATCTTGGATTGGATAGAAATAATCTAGGTGGTAGATTGCCAGTAGAGCTTGGAAAACTGGCAAATTTGAAAGAGCTTTATTTGGGATTCAATGCATTTGATGGTCAGATTCCTCCCGAGATTGGGAATTTGAGCAAGCAGCTTGTACATCTCGATATGTCCCATTGTGGTGATCTTAGCGGTGCAATTCCCTCTCAGCTTGGTGGTCTGAAAAATCTGGAAACGATGTATTTGATCTCCAGTGGCCTCACTGGTCCTATTCCTCCTCAGCTGGGGAATCTTTCGAGATTAAAAGTCATGGATCTAACCTATAATAATCTCTCTGGCGGAATACCCGTGGAATTCTCGGAGCTAAAAGAGTTGAGAACGCTGTCTCTGTCCGTAAACAGACTAGATGGCGGGATTCCATCTTTCGTTGGAGACTTGCCAAATTTGGAGAATTTGTGTCTTTTGAAAAACAATTTCACAGGTTCCCTCCCTCAGCAACTCGGCATTAGTGGAAAGCTACTGGAAGTAAATGTTTCTTGCAACAAACTAACTGGTCCCATCCCTCCAAATCTCTGCAAGGGTGGAAGGCTCGCGAAGTTAATTATAGAAAACAATTTATTCTCCGGCCCGATTCCTGAGTCTCTGGGCGCATGCAAATCCCTGAATACAATCCTCATGGGACAAAATTATTTGAATGGTTCAATTCCTGCTGGCTTGCTATACTTACCCATGTTGTTTTCAATCCAATTGGAGAACAATTATCTGAGTGGGATTATACCTGAGAAAAAAAATAATGTATCCTCCAGGCTATGGTGGCTGAGTATTTCCAATAATCGTCTTAGTGGCTTTCTTCCTTCGTCCATTGGTAAATTATTTGATTTGGGATTTCTTCTAATCGATGGAAATCAATTAACAGGTAATGTTCCGCCAGAGATTGGGCAATTGGAGAAGATTGAACATATCGATATCAGCAAAAATAGGCTTTCTGGTATGATTCCTAAGGAGATTAGTAAGTTATCAGATTTGCGGCAGCTTCTCGTAAATGGAAATAAATTAACAGGCAATGTGCCGCAGGAGATTGGTCGATTGGGGAAGATCGAGAAGATTGATTTCAGCAAAAATTGGCTTTCTGGTATGATTCCTGGGGAGATTAGCAACTGTACTTTTCTCCATCACATTGATCTTAGCCAGAACAAATTCAACGGTCCCATCCCATTGGTAATCACCGCAATGAATCTGTACTATCTGAACCTATCCAGAAATCGCTTGAACGGAAGCATTCCCAAAGAATTGCAGAACATGCGTAGTTTGACCTATGTGGATTTTTCTTATAACAATTTTTCCGGCCATGTTCTCGAGGGCAGCCTGTTTTCACATTTCAATAAAAGCTTGTTTGCAGGGAACCCCTACTTATGCGGATCGCAATTGGGCCGTTGTGGGTTAGCACACCTCGAGGTTGGACTTTTTTCAGGTCTCTCAGCTATGGTATTTTTACTCTTCTGCTCTCTAGTGTTAATTTTTTTGGCAGTCAAATCCAAGGCAACAGCCATCAAGAAAGAAAACGACGCCAGGTCCTGGAGTATGACTGCCTTCCACGATCTCAACTTTGGGAGTGGTGATGTGTTGGAATGCATCAAAGAAAAGAACATCATCGGCAAAGGAGGAGCCGGAGTTGTGTATAGAGGTATCTTGCCCGATGGCCAACAAATTGCGGTGAAGAAATTAATGGGTACTACAGCCTCTTCAAATGATCGTGGTTTCTCTGCAGAGATCAAGACACTGGGAAAAATCCGCCATCGGCACATAGTCAGATTGTTGGCCATTATCTCCAACCACGACACTAATCTTCTGGTGTATGAATACATGACTAATGGAAGCCTGGGGGAGCTGCTTCATGGAAACAATGGCGGACATCTCTATTGGCAAACTAGATACAAAATCGCACTGGAGGCTGCTAAGGGTTTGTGCCATCTTCACCATGATTCCAGTCCGCCTATTCTTCATCGCGACGTGAAATCCAACAATATTCTTCTTGACTCGAACTTTGAAGCCCATGTTGCAGATTTCGGACTCGCCAAGATCTTGTGTCATTCGGCTGCCTCAGATTGCATGTCTTCAGTGGCAGGTACCTTTGGCTACATAGCTCCAGGTAAATTGCTGTTTCATTTTCTGTGTTCATCTGCATTCGTCAATAGCCAATTTTAGTAAAGGGTCGTCTGAAGTTTTTACTGTGCATAGCAGTTATGCAACTTTCAATCTCATTTAATACTCAACGAATCTTTAAGCATTGAATTTACACAGAGTACGGGTACACACTGAACGTGGACCAAAAAAGCGACGTGTACAGCTTCGGAGTCGTTCTGCTTGAGCTTCTTAGTGGCAAGAAATCAGTGGATGAAAGGGAATATGAAGAGGGCATGAACATCACAGGGTGGGTGAAGAAGACAACCAGTTGGAAAAGAGATGAAGTTATGAAGATCATAGATCCCAGGCTCCACAGCGTTCCCAAGGAGGAGGCGATGCATATGTTGTTGGTGGCTCTACTCTGCGTACAGGAGCACCCTGCACACAGACCCAGCATGCGGGAGATAGTGTATATGCTCACATACTTTAAACCAGGCGAGAAGTTTGACATTCCGGTATGAGGAGGGACAGAAATGCAAGATGTCATTGTCCATCTCACCTAGCAAATCAAAGGTCTGCATCCTCCCTCTGTCGAAGCGAATAATAAAAACCCACCTGTGAGATGCTCGTCGCCCGGCCTGGTAATTGCACCACATGTTGTAATGGCAACACGGTAAGTACCTTTGTAATAGGAACCAGTAAAACAGTAGCCTAGGGAATAATAACAATTAGGAAGCATGTAAATCTTGGAGGCTTGTACCCCACATCCAAAAGTATGGTAAAAGAAGTTTCTAAAATTCACACATATTGCTCAAGCTCTAATACAAATTAATAAAAGAAAAAACAATATAATAAATTTGTTATCCAACATAAATAAACAAGCTAAAATATAAATAATTATAAAATATAATTAATTTTATATAATTTATTTATTAACTTAAAATTTTATTTCAAAATAAACCACAACTATTTAACTAATTATCTATCTTATTATGTTTAAATTTTATATTAAAAAATATGGGAACATGTTTTTGTTAAAAATAAATTTAAATAATAACATAATTTTACTTTATTATCTCATATAGCTTTACCTACCATCAAAGTTGGAATTTCAAAACAAAGTTACTCGTCAAAATCCACAGTTTTCACGCTTTCCTGGTGGTTTTGTAAAATTTTAAACTGTATTTGACAGCTTTGTAAAAATTTAACGTTCCGGTATGAGGAGGGAGGAGGGAAAAATGTGTAAGACATCATTTTCCATCTCACCCAGCAAATCAAAGGTCGGCATCCTCCCTCTGTCGAAGCAAATAATAAAAACCACCCTTTGCCTAAGCGAATAATAAAAACCACCTGTGACATGCTCGTTGCACTTTATGTTATTTGTTTGTTATTAGTAATTGCAACACATGTTGTAATGGGAATGTAAGGCAGATTATAATGGGAACCCATTAAAGCAGTAGCCCAGGAAATAATAACATTTAAGAAATATGCACAATTTTGTTGATTTTTTTAGTGATAATTCATATTTATTTATTTCATATACAAATCATAATAAGAATTATAAATATAAAATATGTTATCTATATTATAATTATCAATGCAATTAAATAACTTTTTAAATTTCTTTTTGCTTGGTGTTTCTTTGTCAAAAACTTCTTCACTACTTGTAAAAATTTATAAGTTTGTTGAATTGGTACCAAAAGTGGCTTAGATTGTGGCCTTCAGGAATCAAATTTTTTGGAAGTTGGTTAAACAACTAGAAAGCATGTAAATCTTGGAAGTTTGTACCTCACATCCAAAATTCTGGTAAAAGAAGTTTCTAAGATTCACACATGTGCTCAAGCTCCAACACAAATTGATAAAAAAAATAGCAAGATAATAAACTTGTTATCCAACATAGATAAACAAACTAAAACATAAGTAATTATAAAATACAATTAATTATTTTATATATTTATTTATTAACCTAAAATCCGTATTCCAAAATAAACCACAACTATCTAATTAATTATTAATCTAATTATGTTTAAATTTTATATTAAAAAAGTACACAAACATGTTTTTGTTAAAAACAAACCTAAATAATAACATAATCTTACCTTATTATCTCATATGGCTTCACCTCCCATGTTTACTTTAAGCATGGCATTTTAACGTGTATAGTCCTCTTTCCTACACATTTTCATGGACTAAATTTGTCAACCCTAAAACAATTAATTTTAGATATGAGAAAATTTGAGAACCAACCATACGATCATGGATTGCACCTCAAAAGCACTGACGTGTGGTTGAAGACGCAATGTAGGGAAAACCTACAACAGTGCTACTATACCAAACATCCATGATTGCATGCTGTGGTGCTCTCAAAGTAAGAGTTGTTTTTAACAGAGAATGTAGACACAAAATTGAACACAAACACACAAGCTTAGATTTCACATTGCCAAATAATGATTTTATACACGGTGATGAAGGTTCTCGAATGTTGGTGGTGATGGCTTCCTCAGGAAGCTAACTGAACTCTCGAAACCCTTTCTTGAATTCTCCAGAAGAAACTAGACAACACATTGAATGCACACAGTGGTTGGAATTAATGTTTTCCAACACTCCACCTTAATTCCAATCATATGACAAACACAAAAAAATACACTATAGCACAATACATAAGACACTATAAGCATACTCTTAATTGACATGCCTATTGGTCTAAGTCTTAGCTAGGCTTACAACATAATCTGGATTTTCTACAACACACGATTTGATAACACATCTTTCATTTTTTCCTTCTTGCTAAAGGGTCCATGCTTGTTCATTTGTTGATGCAGTGTCATCTTCACCTTTCTTGCTTCCCTTATGAGCTCCTTCAACTGCTCTTTGCTTATGTAATTAACAACCTCTTCTAGATTGGAATGCAAGGCAAGATCCCGAACAATGAAAACAAGATAATCCAATTAATGCTCTCCCCACTTTCCATGAGGAGCCACCAAAATGTAGTCATCTTCGAACATGAGCAACCTCTGAACAACATCCATGGTCGTATCCTCCAATGTGGTAGCCATCTTAGAAGTAAATCCAATCAAATTTCTAACAGTTGGGTTTTGGGAAAAACAAGTTTTTCTCTGAGTTATTGCAGGATAATGTGAAATAGATTGCTCAACAATAAAACCATTATGTTTATCAAATATTCTTTTGACTCAAAAATACTACCGGAATAAAAAATATTACCCGGCCCAAAAATACTTCCAAATGGACTCTCTGAAAAAACATCAACAAAAATATTCCTATCAAATATTATTGCATTCATTGTCTTCCAATAAGACAGATGGCTTTCTACCCTGCGACTCGCATCAGAGACCTCAAATTCATGCCAGCCAATAGAGATTTGCAACACAAGTAAATGCCACTTAGAACTCAATAACACCACATAAAATTTTGAGACCAAATGTGACACCAACTGTGGATCAACAGAGACCAACCAAATTAGTGGAATCCTTCAATGATCATATCCTCATAGAGGCATCCAATCAATAGCAACACCCATGCGCTTAGCTCCTGTGCCACTACACTTATCACTTTCACACAACGCTTAAGCCATCCAACAATAAGCTCGGGTTCGGATCCCGACAGACGCACCAAACACGACCTCGTCAGGCCACAACAAAATCTGACCGCTCACACCACTGCCATTGGCCGCTCAAACTAGTGTCCACACTCTCACAACACCTCTACTCTTACTACATCGTGCAACTCACTCACAACTAAGTGGTCAAAAACACACTTAGCCTCAACAATACCTGACAAATAAGCACACAGCTTCAAATGGACTTTCACTTTTCCATTAGCACCTCCACAGTGCTTTTGACCTCCAACTCTGATCGACCCTTTCCACTTGCTTGAACGCCTGAAGACCACCGATACTAGCCAACTCTCTGACACTTGTTGCCTTCAACAAGCTTTGCTTCACTTATGTTGTGACCTTTGCCTACCACAACTTCAGTCTGAACACATACTTCGGGACTTCCATCTATCTTTTTCTCGAATGCTGCATCGAGTATCACTCACTGCCTGCTTCACACCTAGATCGACAAGAATGCTCCTCAAAGAAGACTCCTCAACAATGTTGGACCTCATCCATAACTCTCCAGCACCAAACATCGAACAATGCACAGGTCTTTCTCCCTTAGCCTATTCATTGAATCCCTCAACTTAGATCAATCGTCCAATGCACAACAATGAAACCCAAACAACTCAATGCACAATCTTTCACGCGACACAGCTCCTTAGCAGGCAACACAGTGCTCTCACACAGTTAGGAACAAGACACCAGGTATTCACACGCTCACCTCTGTTCTTCAATGTGTAACCTAACTTCAGTTCATCACATGCAACACACAACAAACACTTCTGGAAGTCCAACGACACTTCCACATAGCAGCCAGAAACTTTAAAGGGTCACGCAACTTTTACTCCACATAGCGGCGAGCAGCTTCATGCTTCAAAGGACCACACATTCACGACTATTCAAGAGCCCAGTAAATTCCCAAGCTTATGTCCTCCTCAGCCATGCATTCGTTCTATTTTTGACAACATAATACAATGCTCTCACCATGAGAGTGCCATGACTTGGTCACTAGCGACCAGTGCTCACATAACCCACAACATTCAGTTTTGTCGGTAGAAAGAAAAAATTGCAACTAGCAGAGCTAACAAGATAGTTTCACCAACAACAATACTTGCTCACAGCATTTGCAGCCCTCAGCGCTCCTTGACGCCCTTCCTCAGCTCTCCTCGACTCTCTAGGCTCCTCCACACTCTAACGTTATCACACTTTCTCACAACTCAGCAACACTCTCTCTCACAATTGTGTGACTCTCTAACATAGTGGCACACCATAAGACCTTTTCATTATGTTGCTTACCCACAACAACGATACTCACGCTCTCTGCACACTCAACACACAACTCTTATTTTAACATAGCTCTAGGTAGCTTAATGCACTGTAATCAAACACTCAACACCACAATCGGTCTCATGCAACGATTTACCACTCCGCTTCTCCTTACAACTCACCTGAGCTCTAATACCATAACAGAGAACACATACACAAAATTGAACACAAACACACAAGCTTAGATTTCACATTGCCAAATAATGATTTTATACACGGTGATGAAGGTTCTCGAATTTCGGTGGTGATGGATTCCTCGGGAAGCTAATTGAACTCTCGAAACCCTTTCCTGAACTCTCCAGAAGAAACTAGATAGAAACTAGACAATGCATTGAATGCACATGGTGGTTGGAATTAATGTTTTCCAACAGTTTTACCAGTATATCGTTGATCTCATGGTCTACACTCATTCTCCAAAGTCAATAGGATAGAACACTTTGTCTTACCATCTATTTTGTGGCCATTGTAATTGTTTTGCTGAGAGTGATCACTAGAATAATAAAACACCAAAGAATCTCCTTTAGTTAATAATGGTAGCTGTAAGTAAATTGAATGAAAAGATATTTAAAATTTGATGAGTGAATATTCATATTAGCGTTCCTAGGAATGCCAAAAAAATTGTTAATCTAATCACATGTGAATGCCAAAAAAAATTATATGTCTATATTGAAATGCATCAAATCATACTAGACATATTATGCAAAGTTTCAAATGTAGAAATAAAATAGAAGTAAATATAGGTATTCCCTTCATCCCCAATACAATTAGCAGAATGATTGATTCAACAAAAGATTTGCTTAATCTTAAACTATATTTAAATAGAGGAGTGTAATCTATTCAATTTAGTATACATGGATAGACTTTATATTGGTAAGATAAACAGGTCTATTCTAGTACGATTAAAATAATCATATATAGATTTAAATATAAGATGGATATCAAATGTCTACAAAGAACTTCCTGAAGTAAACCCAACCACCAAGGGTTTTAATTCAATCAATTTCTCTCAATGTTTCGAAGCAAACCATTTTTGAATTTCTACAAAATTGAGAAGAAACCATTATTGAATTTCTGCAAAACCTAAAAGAAAATGTAAATGAAAATTCAGTTAAAATACTCACCTCATGTGTATATTTCTTAATGGGAATTGTAAATGCCTCCCTTTTTTCATCCACCACGAGACTGTGAGGCTTCAAGACCTTGCACACCCAAATCATTGGCGTTATAAGTAGTTAAAGAAGGCAGAGCACTGACAATGTCAAAGCCATTTCTGCAAAACCATTTCAACAACAAAAAAAATAGGTCATTGTGTTTTCACACTTTAAATTGTTGGTGTAAATGAGAATACTCAACAACATGTTCATGGAGTGCTTCACCTTGTTGATTTAGCTGGGAGTGAATGCTTATTGAGGAATGGAACAATGGGTGAATGGTTAAAGGAAACACATGCCATTAACAAAGTTTATCAAGCTTAGGACACTATATATATATATATATATATATATATTTTTTTTTTTTTTTCTAGTAATATTATTTGATTTATTATGACCATAACAATTAATCATCCAAAATTTCCAATATATTTTTTTTGACTTCACAATTTTAACAATTATTTCACAGTGATGAGCCTTGTTATTTATCCATTGCAGAGCAACCTCTCTGTATAAATATCATGTGTATAAAATTTCTCCAATTCAAGGTTTTGCAAGCAATACACTAGGAAAGGAAGTTAGATTGAAAGCCTAATTAAAGACGAGTAGTGATTCAATATGAGGAAAGGAAAGGAAATGAGGAGGCTTGGTGTGAGAGAGAAATAGGAAATGAGGAGGCATGGTGTGAGAGAGAAATATATTTGTTTTTTTTTTTTCTCTGTAAGACTAGGCTATTTATATTACAAAAAATCAAAAGTTACAGCAAAATTACACCAGGGCCATGGCCCTGCATCTCCAGAGAGATTTTTCCCCATGATAGACCTTTCAGGGCAGCATCATTACAAAATTGGGACATCTGAATCGACATAGCCAGCATTTGAATCGACACAATAAACATGTAAACCGCCACAATGGACATATGAACCGACACGATGGACAGATAAACCGACACGATGGACACATAAACTGACACGGTGGACATATAATCCGGCATGGATGACACATAGACAAACCGACAGAGAGAGCAGTAAATCGACAAAGAGCATGAAAGACAAACAGAGAGTTGCTTTCCTGGCAGCGGAAGACAGAGTGACGGAAGTGCTAGTCCTCATCGGTTGTATGAGGCTCATCCTTCGCCGGTCCTTTGAGTTTCTGTGAGTCCTCCATGTCCGAGCGCAGCGACCTCTGAACCGGCTCACTGGGGCCAGCATCCGCAGCTTGAGTGGCTTGGGGGGAGTCTGCTTTGGTTGGCCACAGCATATCCACCGTGGGAACTTGCATGTCAACCACTGGCACATTCAGGTTGTCCAGAGGCCCTCTGAGATTGCTGCAATGTTCCACCATGACTGAGACAATGAAAGTTGTTTTCCAGAGTGCAGGGGATCCGGTAGCGAACAGCCGGATGCTCCAAATGACCACAGTCCGGAATTTCTCCCCACCCACGCACATTGCCGCGTCCGACAAGTCTGTTCGAGCCTCTGTTATGCTCAGAAGTGATTTCCACCGAGGAGGAAGGCGAATTGACTGGTCGCTGAGTAGCAGAGCGGCCCCTGGAACCGCCCCGGCGACTGCTCATCCTGGGCCTCTCTCTTTGCATTTTCGAGTTACCCTTCGGACAAGAATTCCTCTGAGTAATTTTGCACTGAGCCAGAGAATGTTCCGTCTCTGCCAACTTCTGCTCGGATCGCTTGCAGGAATGAAGACAGGCGACATGGGGAGCGAAAATATTGAGCGCCATTTGCCTCGATCGCGGCTGCACATTGAATGCCGTCTGAACCAGCAATAAAACCCAAATTACTGTGCCTCCCATCGCATTTAAGTCACCTGCGTTCTGGTATGTCGTGGCTCGTCCGGGCTTACACCTGCCCACGTGACGAGCCACACTTGACACCTGCCCTTCACGCCGCATAGTCACTCGCATCCGGGAGAGAGAAATATATTTGTTTCAGAAGTGACATAAATAAATAAATAAATGATAGAAGTTTTACTTTATCCAAATAAAATTCTACAAGGCCTAGCAAATCGAAGTAGATCTTATAGTTTCCAAAGAAGGTTCCTTTCAATGTCCTCTCATTTAGAAAATTCACGGGGATGGTTGCAAAGACTGCGTCTAAATGAGTGACCCCCACTAAAACGGCTACACCCCATCCCTGAACAAACACATACCCATGTGATCAACATATGCATTTGCTAAAACTGAGCATATATTTACAATTTCAAAAGAAAGGGAAGGGAAGGTAGAGTAAATACGTCATGGCAAGATTCAAAGGCTTGAATCATGGCCTTGAAATTCCCTGTGCACTCGATGTTGTAGTCCACCCATCCATCAGTTTTCTTGGCAATAACCTCATAAGCTCCCACAATTTAGTTCTAATTTATAACATTTCTTGGAATACTGACCACATCTCCACAAGCTAACGAAAATGACAACCAATCACATCTCCCATAAAGAAAAGAAGAAATATAAATTGACATGATTGCTTTTATAATGTAGAAGTCTGTAACTGGTGGCCTAAAGGAAAATTAAGTCCCCCTTTTAATAAGCTGCAAGCCCTGACGATTTTCAAAAAGAATGATTCCTTCCTCCGCAAAAAGTGAAAGAGCATCTGTTGGAGATTATATTCCTTGTATATATGTTGAAAGGACATAAAGGAAAACATAACATGAAAAATTTGGTCTAACTATTCACGGGAGTTTGGAGTAATTTATGTGCAAGAGATCATACTACATCAACTAGTTTTTCAATGTCCTAGCATTGTCATATCATTCTTGCAATTGTTTCAAACACGCATTAAACTTTGCTAGTGAATGGAACTCAAAATAAATTGCAATTCTATCATCATTTTTCCATTTTTTTGGTTTAAAATTGATTGTGTAAAAATAATAATGAAGATGTGACCTCATTTTATGTTGGTGGCTCATCTTCTCAATATGAAGAGGAGATTTCATCCACCAATGTCATTCGTTAGTGATAAGCATAAGCATAAGCATATAGACACTGACTCAGGTAGGGAATGAAAAAATATCACAAATACAAAATTTTGATTGCAAAACAACTTTCTGCCATGGATGGCCACAGACAACACCCTGTAGGAGAATTGAGAATAAAAAGCGAAGGGTGTTCGTCGCCGTCAAAAACCTTTGGTGATAAAATTAATTGTGTATGCTCAATTTCACATGCTAGCTTCTAATCCGAAATGGAGAGATTAAAATCATTTCATTCTGATGTGAAATTTCTGCCATGGATGGCCACTGACAATGACCTGTAGGAGAAGTCAACCATTCCATAAAAATAATTTATAAATTAACCACTTTGCCTTCGTGGGCTACTAGTGAACCCCAAAGTAATGCATGGACTCATCTAAGGGAGAGAATTCATTTAAATTTGGAGACTTGCCGCTCTTCACACATTAAAGAAGTACCCAACCCCAAAACGTGTGATTGTTCTTCACCCAAAGCTCTTGGTCGTCAATGCAGTGTTCAACTTTCAAACTAGAAGATGAAACATTGGTTCAGATGATAGCGACAATTATCCTTGGCGAACTTCACTATAGAGTCTTGAATTTCAGGTGGCGATAAAGAAGAGGTGTAGGGGATTTCCGGTGGGAAAAGTGGAAAATTTAGCTTGGCTTTCTATCCTCTCACATAATATGCGGAAAAATCACAGGCGCAGGAATCCTTTTCTAGTTTCGTATGATGCTCTGCTATTCCTGCCCCAGATTCTGTTGATACCACCACACAGAGCCTCTTGTAACCATTCAAAACCCAAACATGAACAAATCTGAATGTGGTTTATATGATAACACATGTGCGGAAGCTGGGCATTTGAAATGATAATAATCCAATGGATAGTATTACTCTGATCGTCTAACAAAGTGATCTAAGGGCTTACCATTGCACATAGTGGCATAGAGGGGAGTTCTTCTCAAAAGGAAATGCCTTCAGTCATAATTATATTTATAATGTATCTTCATCACCAAACTCCATTATCTAACTAAAATTCTATGATGAGTGGACGATTTCCTTTTTCGAATTTGAATTTAATATTATCAAACTTCAATGTTTATGGAATTTGTAGGAAATCTATATAGTATATACTAGCATAGATCCATTTTAAGTACATATCTAACATAAGCCGAGAGGGATCAAATTTCTTAAGGTGCAAACTTATTTTATAGTGAAAATAAACGATGTGTACTTTTTCAATGTGTAAATTGTATTCTTGAATATTATATATTTTCATATTAAAATATTTTATTCATAAATATTTTATACAACATTAAAATATTTTCTTTTAATGTTTTTTTTCTATATACAAATATATATGAAGTTGATATTCACAATAGTTAGTTAACATAGATCTTCAAATAATTTATTTAAATAACATGTTAAAATATTTTTGAAAAGTATAACGTTTAAGCATCTATTTTTTTCACTTCTAACTACTTTACATAAAATTATATTAGGTCATATAGACAACTAATTAAACATGCATAACATGTTTTATTTATTATTATTATTATTTTAGCCAACATTTTATTTAAATAAAATTTTAAAATATATTTGAAAAGTATAAAGTTTAAACATCTTACTCACATATTTATTTTTACTTCTAGTTACTTTACATGAAATTATATTAGGTCGGATAGAAAACTAA
This sequence comes from Pinus tabuliformis, assembly GCA_031772625.1. Lineage (NCBI taxonomy): Eukaryota > Viridiplantae > Streptophyta > Pinopsida > Pinales > Pinaceae > Pinus > Pinus tabuliformis. The sequence continues at coordinate 892,650,297 of CM062813.1, forward strand.
TTAAACATGGATAACGTTCAATTAATTTTCGTTAATAGATATCAATAATTAAAAAATTATTGAATCTTTTTAGTAATATAGCTTTATCTTATTGTTGTATTTTTCCAATTGACCATAAAAAATTTCAAGTTTCTATATAACACGAATATTTTTCAGTTATCTATGATAATATTCGTCAATGTGCACTATTATATGATGATACAATATAAGTAGAAATGATTTTGCTTTTTTTTAAGTATGTTTTTGGAAAAATCTTGTTGAAATTTTTGAGAGTCCAAGGTTATAGTTATTAAACTATTAAATTATAAAAAATTTGGTTTTTTTAGTCTTTGAGGATGCTAAATTTATTTCTACCTTAAAATTCCAACTTAAATTACTTTAAATCAAAATTTTACAAAATAAAATATATCTCTTCCAGTGGAAAAATTATTTTCCAGACAAAATTGTCATTCACTAGATAACTCCATTATAAATTTATCTATCAATAAATTTGGGTATGTATCTTATCCCAGGAGGACCCATCTGCCCACATGTGCTTTTATTAATGGTTATTGGCTCTGTTCCATATGCCACCATGTACTCCACCTGTCCTAGAGCCTAGTCAACTCGGAGAGGCCTACATGCTCACCTTATAAACCTTCCGGTGTCGCCCTTCTGGGATGACATGTTCCGGTGGGACCTATGTTGCACTCGTGGGCTAATCACCAAACCGTCAGGGTGAGCTGTCACTGCCACCTATGATCCACCCTGTCCTAGTGCTAAGTCACCTCTTACCATTCTATGTGCGCTACACCATAAACTCCCATTACGTCATGCATGCATCTTCAAAGCCAAGTGGTGGCTCCTGAGTAGTGACATGTGTGACCCAAATTTGGTCCACTTGGCCACCTTAAAGCGTCGAAAACACATGCCACATGTCACGTAATGCTAATGTCATCAGCCCCCGTGGCTCTCACATTGTTTGTGCCTGCCAATGAAATTACACCAAGTGTCATCAATGATGTCAAAGCAAAAGGAGTCTCGAGGATTTTATTCATTAAAATTTAAAGGGTCCTAGGCCTTTTCACCTGCTACGTCGATTTCCACACATACCTGACACCCTGTCATCCCAGAGCTCTCCATTTTGTGCCTCTTTTTTATTATTTTTGGGAAGGCCTCCTAGGATGAGATGTCCCATGGCGACCTCCCATTGCAAACTTCTGCCAATCAATGTTATCTTTTCCTGCTAACTTGATCTGGTTGTGTACTCCTAGTGCCATGTCATCCCAGAGCTCTCCATTGTGCATGTTTTCATAATGTCTGGGGAATTTCCTCGGGGGTTACATGGACATGGGCTCCACCATCGACTAATTACCTCTTGCTATGGTGTTGTGTTTTCCACTACACGTCTACTCGAAACTTCGTTTAGTTGCACTACCAATGACTCCGTTGTGTTTGGCAAAAGCTCCAAACTTGCACCAATTTGTCCCTACCACCAACTTTAGCTACAATTTGACCTTAGGGGATTGTCACCTTTGGCTGACAATAAATTATGATGCAAGAGGCCATCTGTAAACTCCTATATACCATTAGAAATTTCTGTAAACTCCTATATACCATTAGAAATCTCTTTTAGAGCTCTATTTTTAAGCAGGTTATAAGAGCTACTCAAATGATTTTTTATATCATAAATGGCTCTGAAATATCTACAACTTGACCCCCTTTTTCTTTGCCATACTTGAGTTGATCTTTTTCTTTGATCATGCTGCTTGGAACCATCTCTGCTTTTTCCATAATCTTTTTTTTATTTGCAATCAATGAAAACATATTCTAACAAAACTATGGGACGATAAGGAGCTAGAGAGGAAAAGGAAGCTAAGGTATTATAAGGAGATGATCAATCCCACTTTTGCTAACCAAAATTACCTTTCCATTTTGACCAATGATAAGAAGAAAATGAACATTGTGAAGATAATAACTAATTCTCTTGATCTCTGAAGTGAAATAAGGGGTTGGTCTATTCCCACAATGCCTTGGGATGAAAGAATATATTGACTTTTCAATACAGAGGGTTGAAGATGATAGACAACTTTTCTTAGATTTTCCAGCTCTTATACACATCTGTTCTCTTTTCCATAACATTTACCACAATGCCAACCTTCTTGATTTGCTAAATCAACAAAACTATAATGACCGGAGAACACTTATTTCCCTTTATGTTATGATAGAAATAAGGAGAAATAAAATATTAAATAGTATCAATTAATTTTTTTGGCAAATCGTATCAACTGTAGGTTGAGAGGGAGCATTTTTTTTTGGCAAATCGTATCAACTGTAGGTTGAGAGGGAGCTCTGAATCATGGAAAGCTTGTTGGTGAATGAACTCTCACAATTATTGGGGTTGTTAGTAGGTGCACTTCTGCTCATTGCACTCATCGTTGTGGACATTAGAAAAGCAGTAAAGAAGAGAGACTACTAAGCTTCCTTTCTAAACTCGAAGGAGCTCTGTGCGACGGCAGTCGGGGCATATGCACTGGCGTTGTTAATGATGAAACTGATAGTAAATTGGGTTCAAAGAGTATTGAGGATGGAACCGGCACAGTGTTGCGTGGTAGCCGATTGGAGTAGCACTAAAGTATGAGTAGATGTTTTTGTGGAGAAGGTACAATGAATGAATGGTTTTCCTCTGCTAGGTTACTGAAGACTCTTACAAAGGATGTATAAATAAAAATAAGAAGTATATATGATAACTACAACTCAGAGGGGAGCCTTGGTTGGCAATGCTGTTGCTGTTGGCTTTCGTGCAGTTTATGCTGGCTTAAGTGTTGTAGTTGTTGTGTGGATTGTGATTGCATGTAAGAACATCAAAAGTTGTGGAGGGGGTGTAGTGGGGAATAAGATTTAGTAAGAGCTGTGGGTGGTGCTGAAGTAGTAGTTGATTTTGGTGTTGTTCTAGTGCTCTTAGGCGGGATGTGGAAACAAAATATTCACTTCAGAAGCATGAATTGTCTGTAACCGATGGGGGGTGAGTTTTGTTAACTGGCAGGGTGGTGAGATACATTCATTTCTAGGAAAGATTTTAAAAGGGGAAGAAAACATTTGGGTGTACACATTAGTCGCACTGTATTTGCAGCATGACTCTCCTTGTTGCTTGGACCTTGTCCCTCTGTGATTCAGGAGGCATTGGCCATTGCAGGGGCGTTCACTCCCGGAGGAGAGGCTCTCCAAGCACTACCTCCATTAGTTAATGCAGTTGGTAAGAAGGTATATCGTTTTCAAATTTAGTTTCTCTTTCTATTAATGAACTCTGGGGTTCAGTTAAGATGGGGATCTTTAGGATGTCTGGTAAGATGGATCTGCATGCACGGATGATCTCGAGATATTTCTGAGCGTCATCTTTGTGCGTTCCAATTAGCACTTTGCACTTACCAAATTCTTGAGAAGATCACACGATGTTTATTGGTCAAAACTCACAAATCCCAACACTACTTTTTATCCTATTGATGGTGTCAAGCTTTATTGGTATTGACCAAAGCTCTGGCTCTGGGTGAACATTTTTCCAATCTACGAGATCACTCAATATGTTGGCGTAGGTTGCATCGGACTAACATTTCTTTTGACAAGACCAGATAATTTGAAAAATATTGGGAGGTTGTTGGCCCAAGCCCTCTCGGCTACCATTGCCCCGAACCTATCTGGGGTGATGCCATCCAGGTTTGATATGGTAGGAACTTCCACGTTGTTTGACCATATTTTTGATGTGGATAAATTTATTGATATCATGATTGCAACGGAGAATGAAAGTGCTAGCAGGAAGGGACGAAACAAATCTGAGGCTGGGCCACGATATGGAGCAGGTGCCACCTTTGCTGCTAAGGAAATTTTGAACCCGACAGATAAGGATCCACCGAAGAAGCACTCAAAAAATAGAACGAAAAATATCTCTGCAATAGAGGATGTACAAAGCCTCATCCTTGGCATGGATGCCTACTTGGACAACGTCATCATACTGAAACAGAGGGTCTTCGTTGGAAGGTGGGAGCATGCCAAATTGTTTGGTACCCAAATGAAAGAATGGGTGGCTAAAATCTGGTATTTAATCGTTACCTATAGACCAAAGGTGAGCATCGAGGTTAATGGATGGTTTGGCTTCCTTTTTTTTTTGGAGGAGGAGGACGTAGCGAAGATTATTGATATCCCTTGGGGTCGGGGGTGTGGATTCCTCTTCCTCGAGCGATGGACAATGGGTTTTGAGCTTTTTAAGGAAGTCTCAAAGAGAAAAATACTTTGGGCTAAGCTCTCGGGGTTGCCCTTAGAACTGTGGTCCCAAAAAGGCATTATGGAAATAGCTAACAAAATCGGCAAGTTCTACTATGTGGATGGAGGATGTGCGGGGTTTTTAGACAAAAGAGTCGCATGGTTCGTTGTTGAAGTAGATCTATAAGGTGGTTTGTCAGCTACCTTGGACATATACTGAGGTACATTCTCCATTTGACAATAGGTGGACCATTGGGGGGTTCCCTTTCAATGCCTGGCGTGCCATGCAGGCCATTTGATTGTTGAATACCCGTAGCGTTTTGGTGGAGGTCATCATTAAATGTGTAGGGACACATATTATGTTGAACGTATATCTTGGCCCAAGAAGGATGTGTGAAGTGACTAGTTACAATTGGGTCCTTTGGCTGAAGTTAATGACAAAGTAACAATAAACACTCATAGGCTACAAAATATAAATCATAGGGGCTTTGATAAGGCTTGTATCTGCTATTTCACACCACCTATGGATGGGACTATGTTGGAGGTTGGGCTATGTATATATTGAGTCTGGGTTTGCATCCTTCAGTTCTCCTCTCACAACCTATAGAAACCATGAAAGAAAAGACTTCAGTTGCCAAGCAACTTCAATTTTCACCTCCTAATAAAGAATCAAAATTAGGTAAGACAACTTCCCCTCTTTGAGAGAACTCTAAATTGGAACTTATGGCTAGAGTGGAATCTATGGATTTGGAAGCCCTCACATTTAAAAATCATTCTTTCAAGAAAGAGAGGTTTTGGCACTTTCTAATCATCAAAAGTAGGCAGTGTCTCGAAAAAAGAAAAGTGTGAAATATAAAAAGTTCTCTGCATGTGGGAGGTTGGCATCATATCTCAACATCTGCTTCTTTGAAACACTAGAGGAGGCTCTCTACTCTCCATTTGATCCTTGTAGCTCTTGTGGTAACCAATATCCAACTGAATATTTGGATGTGCAGGTCCTTAGAGGGGAAAATCCCACTTACTCCATGCCCTAATGATGATTATGTCACTTAATGTTAGGGGGTTGGGATTGTCCATAAAATGAAGATCCCCCTACAATCTCATTTAGTGCAAACATCCTCATCTGGTCCTCTTCCAAGAAACAATGACTAACAAAGAGAAAGCTTGAGATCTCCTAATGAAAATGTGTCCTTCCTGGGAAGTTTGCGCTACTTGTGCCTTAGGAAATTCAGGGGGGTTGGATGCTATGTGGGACCGCCGTTATTTCTCCTTCAAAGAGTATAAATCCTCTACAAGAATTGTTTTGATGGGATGCTTCTAGGGATCACACATCTACTTAAGAATTCTCAATTTATATTCTATCTACATAAATCATAAATAATTTTGGAAAAGACTAGACTCCAATGAGATCTTGTATACTTAATCTGTCATATTGGCAGGGGACTTGAACTTGACCATGGATGATGGGGAGAACTGGGGGAAAAAATGTAAGCAAGATCTATTATCTATATTTTTTAAGGACTTATTTAAACACAACTCACTTAAGGACATTATCCCTTGTGCTATTGTCCCTACATGGAGGAATGGTCAAAGTGGAGCTAAGGGACTTATAAATTTATTGAACAGGTTTGTGGTACACTCACATACATGTGAAATACTACAAAACATCAATTCGTGGACATACTTCTCATAAATATCATACCATGCAACCATATTCATTGAATGGGCTAGAGAGAATGAGTCTACTGCCCTACCATTTAAGTTAAATCACACATGGCTCAACGATAAGGATTTCATTAAACTGGTCAGATCCTCGTGGTCTCTTTCATTAGAGTATTCACCCATACATAAGATGGAATTGATCACCTATAAGCTAAAAAGGCAGAAGAAAGAGGCTCATTCATGGATTCGCTGCTGAAAGAAGGAACAATGAAGGGCACACACTAAGAAGGCACTCCTATATCTAATGGTGTGAAAATAAAAAATTATGAAGACTCAAGAGGATGAGTGGAGGCTAAAGAGTAGAGATCAATGGGTTGCTGAAGGTGACAAGAACACACACTATTTTCACTAGGTGGCATCAAAGAGAAAAATAACTAATTCCATTTGGCACATATATGATGGGGAAAATAAACTTCTTACCTCACGACGGGAAATTCAGGATGATGCAATATGCTTCTTTTCCATGCAATTTAGCACATCAGAGGAATGTAATCCATTGGTACAGGTAGGATTTACTAATCTCTTTCCATAAATGGTTAGTGTGGAGGATTCTACGATGCTAGACCAACTAGTTACATTGTCGAAATTTCAGGAGGTAATTAAATCTCTATCAAGAGACAAAATCCCTAGATCAGATGGGTGGCTGATGAATTTTTTTACTCATTTTTTTGAAGAAATGAGACCTTCTATCTTAGAAATGGTGGAAGAATCTCGATAAAAAGGCTACATTTCAGGTGCCATCAATGCAACCTTCATCTCTTTAATTCCCAAAATGTATAATCTTTCTACTTTCTTAGATTTTAGACCTATCTTTTTATGTAACACGATATATAAGATGATCTCCAAACTGATAGCAATTAGAAGCAAAAGGATTCTATCTTCTTACATTAGGCAAGAACAATTTGGGTTTCTTCCCAATAGAAAAATACAAGATGCAATAACCATTTCTCAAGAATGCACACACTCAACGAAAAAAACAGATCGAACACATGTCTTCGAAAAATTGATCTAATCAAAGCTTATGATCAGATTGATTGGGAATTTCTTAGATTGAAACTCCATAAGGTGGGCTTCACATGCAGAAATATTAAATGGTTCATGACATGTATCTCCTTGGCAAACTTGGTAGTGTTGATCAATGGCAGGTCAACAACTTTCTTCAGGATTTCCCGGGTGCTGAGACAAGGATGTGCTCTCTCGCCTTTGTTATTCATAATGGTCATTCATGGACTAAGTAGAGGCATTCGGGTTGCTAAGGAGGACAGACGAATGCATAGTTGTAAAGTCTCAAAAAAAATGCGTGCTACCCACCTTTTATTTGTGGATGACATCCTTTGTGTTGGTGTAGCTAAATTAGCATAATGTTGTGAATTTCAATAGGTAATCACCAATTTTGGTTTGGAATTTGGTTTGATTATGAACACACTGAAATCTGAAATGATATCTGATTATATAGAGGATCCAATCATACAGGATATTTCCAACATTTTTGTCGTTAAAGTTAGCCCACTTTCAATAGTATTTCGATACCTGAGTATTCCTTTGAAATTGAACAACTATGAAAACCAAGATTGGGATTAGTTGATTCAAAAGTTTGAGAAGAAACTAGTTTTGTAGGAAAACAAATGATTTTCCTTGGGTGGAAGGCTCATAATGATTAAGGCTATTCTTCAAGGAATTTCAATCTACTGGATGCATTACTTCTTCCTTTCTAAAGTTGTCATTCAAAATATTAATGCTAATAACTCAATTCTTATGGACCAGGGTTGGTAAAATTGGGAAACCTGGCATTACTCACAAAACATCTATGGAGAGCCTTCAACAATTCAGGTTAATGGAAGTTAATTATCAAAGAGAAATACCTACAAAATCTCAACTTGGCGGATTGGGTAAGTTGTGAAGCCCCATAATGTAAGAATGCTTCGTTTATTTGGCATAGTATGATGCATGCTAAACCATGATTATGTAAGAACCTAGGGTGGGAAGTGGGTAGGGCAGATCGAATCGCCATTAGGTTAGATGCAATTAAAGGCATCAATGGAAATCATTTTCTATTGGTCGCAATCCTCCAATTTTTCTGGGCCTAAGGTATCCAAACTCAGGCTCACATTGGGGCCAAATGCGCTACTGCCTTCCCTTCTTTATGCTGGCCTCCCAGTTGATCTTAAGCTAGAGTGGGAATGATATAGATATATGCTTGGACATGCCAAAATCACTCTAAATGAAAAAGATGATTATCTTGCTTTGGAAAGAAGAGTAATAGATGTCAATATCCCGATCCAAGATATTTACAATTACATTACCATGGATTTCCGGCCCATGTATAGAGTTGCTGGGCTGGTAGACATGTGGAGTTGGAACTACCCTCTTAAATTGAAATATCCTTTTCAGCCTTACCCTTCACAATCGGATCCTCGCAGGAGAATCTCATGCCAAGGGGCTTATAGGGTCAAGGGATTTGTTTTATGTGTAAATTTGCAAATGAAGAGGTGGTTCACCCCTTTCTCAATTTCCCCTTCGCTACTACAATTTTGAAATAAGTGTTGAAGTATCTCCATATTTTTGCCAAGTTTTATATATCCTCTATCAATGCCTATTTCACATTGGATTGAATAAAACAAGGATTATAGGACACACCCCTTTACACATTTTGGGGCATTTGGTGATGCAAGAACACCACTATATTCGAGCATGTTTCCCTTGGTGTGAGCTCCACCTATATGAAGAGTGTGGGTTTCTTTCGGGAGATTGGGCCTTAGATCCCTATCCCACGAAGGAGGACATATACTTACAAAGAAAAAGATTTGTCTATCCTAATGGGTTTCTTTGATGGGGCATCCTTGGATGGTTATTGTGGTTGTGGGGAAATAGTTTCTATGAGGGTTTATTTGCATTATAATTTCCAGTGGAGTGTGGAGGGCATGTACAAACGACATCGCTGAACTAATTTCTCTATGGGGATTTTTACGATGTGCATCCTAGTTGGATATTGAAAAGATGGAGGTTGCAAGGGACTCTAAATCTATTATAGATTGGGCGCAGGGAAGATCTTCATTTGAGCCTCCATCTTTATTTAATTAGACAACTTAGATTAGAGAATTGATTAGCCGTTCCAAGAGAATTAAGTTCTTACATGTCTACCAAGAGCAAAATCATTCTGCAGACTCCCTCTCCAAAAATACCAGGTCTACTATGTCATTGAAATATTCTTCTCCATTCTGTCGACAACTCTATTAGCAAGATAAGTGCCTTTTCCTTCTTAGTGATGTAATCCTCTTTGTCTCCTTTGGCATAACGTTTTTTGTGTAGGTTTCAACTACCTTCTAGTTTTTCTTTGACAAACTTGATGTCTTCATTCGAGGATGCCTTGTTCATATTTGCAAAAGTTTCAGATTTCTCTTCCTTTTTGTAGTATGGCTAATCAACTTTGCCATATTTTTTGTAATTCTGAAAATCAATATCGTTTTTTGTGTCCCTGTGTAATTTGAAACATGAAGTAATATATAACAAGTAATGAATATAATCTATGAATAATGTAACTACTTTTATTTCTCTTTAATAAAAGTATGTTATTTTTTCTTCGTCAATAAATATATATATATATATATATATATAATACCACTTAAATTAATTTATATTATTAGACATATTAATATTTATAATTTTTTTAATGCCTTTTTCTTTTATTAAGATTTATTATATTTGGTATTAGTTTATTTTAATTTATTATATTTTTCTTATTCTTTTTATTATTTAATAATTATTTTTATTATTAGCATTTATGATTTTTTTTTTTACTTTCTCATTCCATTAATTTTCAATGTTAGATGATTCATAAGTATATGAAGTCCCTTCTTAAAATAAGGAGGAAGTTGTGATTAAAGGTATAATTCTTTAATTATAATTTCATTTAGATTTACAATTATTTGAATTAAAATTTCATTATCTTTAAAAAAAAAAATTAACAATTCTAGTTAAAATTTTGATTTCATTTGTATTTAGAATTTCATCATTCACAAATAAAAGTAATTCGATTTATTATTATTTTAATTAGAACTTTACTATATTTCATTAAAAAATGATAAATTTCCTTTCATTTAAGACTTAGGATTTTATTAGTTACACATTATTTAATTTAGTTTATATAATATTATGTTATTTAAAAAAATTTAGTATGTATATTTTAATATATTTTGACTCTTTAACTTTATTTCTAAGTTCACTTTTTTGTGGTTCATAATGTTTAAAATTTGTTCTCTCATATTAATTTCACTAATGATTTTTTGTCAACTAATGTGGTTCATCATCAAAATAAAGATGGAAAATTTGATTTATTTAGAGAATTAAATAATATACCAATGTAAAAAAAAGTGTAATAATTCTACATTATTTAATTTTTTGAATAGATCATATTCTCCATCTATATATTCAGATGATGAACCATATTAATTGGCTTAAAGCATTGACCCAAAAAACCCAAAAAATATTTTTAATGAGGAAGAAGTATTTCTACATATTTATTTTTATTTAAAATTTTCTCCACGTATACAAAATTTAATTTAATTTCCCATATCAAGATCATTAATGTGGGTAGGTTGGGGATACCTATTTTAATATCTTTTGAATTTTTTGAACTTTTGTACACAGGTTTGGGATATATATGTTAATATATTTTGACTTTCTAAGAGTTTTTAATATCTTTTGAATTTTTTGAACTTTTGTACACAGGTTGGGGATATATATGTTAATATATTTTGACTTTCTAAGAGTGTTTTTAGTAGAGATTAAGAAACAATGGGTGAAAAAGGATACGAGAGAATGAAAGAATAGGGTTAGATGAATTGACTGTGTTTTTAGTAGAGATTAAGAAACAATGGGTGAAAAAGTACTTTGATTTTATAATTCGAATGGTTTTTTAATTATTAGAATATGGACAGAAAGAATTTAAAATTTTTAAAATTAATAATTAAATAAAATCTTAAATAATTAAGATAAATAATTTCAATTTAAATAATATATAATTAAATCATTACATCGTTAAAAAATTTAAGATTGAGTTTAAAGATTAAAAGCATCTATTTCTTCATATAAAATTATAAATTCAAATTTAATATCTATATAAACATAATATATTTTAAATTATATTTTTACAATTCCAATAAACTATTAATATAGATTATATATAATTAATTTTTTTTTATATAATTTAATACCAATTAAACCAAACATTCCAAACAAATGCATAATATATTTTAAATTATATTTTTACAATTCCAATAAACTATTAATATAGATTATATATAATTAATTTTTTTTTATATAATTTAATACCAATTAAACCAAACATTCCAAACAAATGTGTGTTTCATGTTACATGGATCAAACCCATCCCTAAAATATTATACTTTATGAGAATATAAAATATGCTATGAATTTTCTTCACCTTCAAACTTTTTATTGAAAAAAGTAAATAAATAAAATGTATTTTTTTATTAAATAAATAAAATAAATAATAATCTTTGAAAATCTAAAATATATCGTGAATCTTCTTAAATGTGAACTTCAAAATTTTTATTAAAAAATTTAAATGAGTAGTAAATATTGAAAATATTTTCATTGTTTTTTATTAACAAAGAATAATATATCATATTAGATGAACTTTGTATGAGTTTTTCTTATTGGATGTTTTTGATGGACACTCCACTCATGGTCACGACCAGAAAGCCCATAAATAGCAAGAAAGAATGCTGACCAAATATATAAATAATGAGAGCAATGAGGGGTGGTCAAAAGATATTAAGTGTAATATCGGAGTTAAACAAGGTTGCCTCCTCTCCCCTACCCTATTTGGCATTTGCATTGACAAGCTAGAAGGTTGTTTAGAGGAAGCAGGTTGTGCTGACATGATCTTAGCTGGGATAGTCATCATCCTTTCTCTCTATGCTGACGATATTGTTCTTCTAGCAAGGTGCCCATCTAATATTGATAAGCAACTTAGACTTCTTAAGGATTTCTGCTCTACCATGGGTATGACTGTTAACACTGCCAAAAAAAAAGTTATGATTATCAAATCCAAGAAGGAAACTTATGCTAGTTTTATGTATGTTGGGAACAGGTCCCCTGGGGTCAATTTTGGGGTTAAAAACCCAAGTTTTGGGGCAAAAGACACGGAGTTTGTATAAAGAAATGTAAAGTCTCCGCATTTTGTGGTCACAAAGCGCGAATATATCTAAAGGAAAAAAGGGTTTTCTTCCCTTAGTCTAGATAGGTTGTGTCAGTTTTTGAGATCCAACCTTGGTTCACGAACCATGGGACTGTATAAAAAGTAGAGTAGAAGAAAAAATGAAGTAGAAGTACTTGATGAGTCTGTAAAGAGATAAGAGCGAGAGTCTTAGCGTAGGAAGAAGCTCTGCAGCTGAGTGCGTAGAGGCCTAGGGTAGAAGTCTGCAACTGAGTGCGCGGACCCCTGCAACTGTGTGCGCAGGGCGGATAGAGTCTGTATTGGGAATCTGAATCATCAATAAAGAGAAGTATTATGAAATTACTGTGTACTTTCCATCTGTGTATGTGTTATTTTACTTCTGTTATAAATGTTGCAATTATGCTATGTTGAATACTGGGGTTATGAATTAATGCTATATTGATGTGTGAATCTATGTATTTCACTTTGTCATATGAACACAAGTAAGAATATATGTTTATGCAAAGATAACCGTAACACATGTTAAAGTTAACCAATACTTAAGCTAATTTGGGTAGACACAGAAGTAAGACTAATTACAAAAGCGCGTAAGCACCTGATCTATCTATTTAGGGTCCGTGAAGGATGGCCAGAGACTTTCGTGGAGGCTCCAAGGATGAATAAGAGAAGTACATTGATAAGCTCTAAAGGGCTTATTGATCTGCACAAAGGTAGAGCGAAGGTCTCAAAACCGACATCATAACCATCTCAGGGTGCGGAAACTTGGTTCCTGCATCCCCCCATACTGCTTCGGGTGAGACTTCAGTCTGTGCTCCGCGGATTGATGCCGAAAGAGGCAGTAGTGTAGGGATTTGCTTGGCTGCTTAATGCTGAACCTGGGTTAGGGCCCATCAAGAAAACAAATGGTTCCGTTGCAGGGATCGAGATCTGCATAACGAGATGTGTGATTTCGTATCATTGGAATCCAACTAAGAAAGAGATTGAAAACTGGTTGGATAGAAAGATTCACAACTTCGTGGTGCAAGAGAACAAGAATCCGCGATTGCTGAAAGAGTAGTGGTTCGACAGATATCTGTACACAGAAATACACAGAATCTTCTTTTGTTCCTTCTCGGTTGAGTTATACGAGTGGATTGCGAAGTTGGTAGACGGAAAAGGAAGGTGGAGGCTTGACAATCTGATTGTTTGGACACTGGAGTTATTACGGAGATTGGAAGCCTTTGAAGATAATATTGCGTGCATTGTTGACCATTGGCTCAGCTGCATCATAGGAGGATTTGTGACAGAGTTCACAGTCGATACTTTTGTTAGTTACAACGAAGCAGAGCACCGCTTCTTTAAAGGACTGCGAGGTAAGTATTTGAAGTCACTAAATACTTGGATTAAGATGCTTTTGTGTGAAAAGCGAGTCATGCGGTTACCTTGATGTTTGGAGCTACGCGAAGTGGAAGGTATTTTAGGGATGGAGGAAGAAAAGGTCCTGAGTATAGCCCGCTAATTAAACCTCCTTTGAGTGACAACGAAAGAGTAGTGCAGTCTTCTCTGCTGAGTGCTATCCAACTAATAAGACAAGGGTTCCCACAAATACCTACACTGCCCCCATCCTCGTCCCATCCATCCACATCGTCACCATCCTCACCTCCACCACTCACCCCATCACCCACACCACCGCCACCTCCACCACTGTTCAACATGGTGAACTCCGTAAAGCTACCTATATTCAAGGGCATAGGGAATGAAGATCCTGACTAGTTTTGGTTCGTCACAAAGGCTGTGTGGGAAGCTCAGGGTATCACGGATGACCAAATGAAGAAAGCCACATTGGTTAGTGCTTTGCAGGACCGCGCACTAACGTGGTACATTAAGTACAGTACTGATAACCCAACGTCTGCATTGGTAGATATCCAGGCTGCGCTGAATAGAGAATTCAGTAGACCTAAGTCTCAAGTGCAATCAATTGTGGGATTCAAGGAGATCATGATGAAGCCTAGGGAGACACCCTGGGATTTGGATCAAAGATTGAAGTGTACGATCCGTGAAGCCAACATGAACCTAACTGATGGGCAGCACGTGAATGGTTCATGGCCTCGCTCCTGCCCCACCTAAGGGTTGCGCTATCACAACAGAAGATTGGGACCCAGGAAGAATCTCTGGAAATTGTGATGAGACTGCATGAGACACCAATGCAGGATGCTAATATGCGGGTTAAGAAGATTCATGCGCAGTTGCAGAACCTTTGCCTTGAAATGAAAAATTTGAAGAAAGACCGAATAGCTCGGTCGGAGGCGCGCGAAGAAGTTTGGTGCCTAAAATGAGAAGGTCAGAGGCATGACAAGGATCACTGTCCAGTCTTTGCGAACTATGTTGTAGTAGGGGGACCAATGCCTCTAAGGCTGGAAGCTGGGGCGAGGCCAAGTGCAGGGCCTGCGCTATCATGTGCCATATGCCAAGTAGATGGGAACATGTGACTGACAACTGCCATTTACTGCAGAAATTTGTACAGACACCACAACAAACCTTCTACAATTTTTGTCAATTGGTAGGTCATGACGAGTGAAATTTCCCTAGCTACGAATTAATGATGGACAAGACACCTGCATACATGGTGCAGGTAGAAACGCGGCCTCCAGACCAAGGCATTGGGGGAACTTGAGGTGAGTATTAGGGGCGCGGATGAGGCCGAGGTGGAGGGGGGCTTGGTAGAGGCCGAGGGCAGCTTATTTGTTACAATTGTGGAGGACCAGGACACTACACGAGGGACTGTCTAGATCTGACGTGACTGTCATACCACTACTATTCTCAATTTGACCATGCGATTGAGGATTGCCCTGTATTGTTAGCTAAGATTCGTGAAAATGGGGCGTAACCTCTGCACCCGACACAGAACCTCCAGATGATGATGGTCAAGCCTCGCGAGGAAGACCCTAAGGTAAACATTACGTTGCAGAGAAGAACGACGACTAGGGAGGATAAAGGGAAGCATCCTGCAAAAGGTGAATGGGTCCATAGAGCACTAGAAAAGAAGATTGGGTTTGATTTGGAGTGCGTGAAAGCAACATTTATGGAAGCAAAGGAAACCTTCGCTAAGGCCTCTACCTTAGGAAGCGAGGAGAAACCAGTTGAAGAAATGGACCCATCCATGATTACCATGTTCTTGGAGATCTGCATGAAACTGCTTCGCGATAGTAAGGCTGTGAAGGGCCTACAGGAAATAATCAACCGGTGTGCTGGAAATGATGGAGCTACTGGCAAACCACGCGTAGTCAGAAAGCTTGGAAAGAATAAGGCAAGGACTGGGTGCAAGATGAGGCTCACCGCGCAGATAGGGGAATACAAAATGGACTAAGTTATCTTGGATCTAGGGTTCGATGAGAATGTTTTGCCAAAGAAAACATGGGAATGAATGGGGAGACCTGCGCTCCAGTGGTCTCTAATCCAGTTAAGGATGGTGAATCAACAAAAAGATATCCCAATGGGGAGGCTGCAAGGGGTGACTGTTGACATCAAAGGCACAAGTGCACTGGTAGATTTTGAGGTAATAGAGATTGTGGATGATAGCAATCCCTACCCTGCGCTCCTTGGAATTGATTGGGCCACTGACATGAATGGGGTAATCAACCTGAAGAAGCGAAAGATGATATTTGAAAAGAAGTCACTCCGTGTAGTGGTGCCACTGGATCTTGCAGAAGGACCGCGCTATACAGAACCAGTCCGTGATTATGAAAGTGATGACGATTTGGACCAGATTTATAAGATAACGACGTGAGACCAGGATTGGGTAAATCTGGCAGCAGATGGGCATATTGCATGGGACCGCGAGTGATCCAAGTGGATGTTGGTGGCCACCCACCTATCCCATTTGGACCCCCACAAATGTCTCTTTCAGTTTTTCAATTTCCTTAATTATAGCACAGTTTACTATTTTTAGCAGTTTTTCGGGCCTAAACTTTCGGAGCCGTTTTGAGGCCCTAAACGACGTTTTTTGGGAAATCCACGGCCAACGATTTTTCTGATAAAAATCATCTTTTCCGTCATAGTCCTCGAAGAGATATTTCGAACGGGCTATCATGCACGTCAAACGGAGATAATACGACCAATTCGCGACCCCGAGAAGTTGGCTATCCAACTCACCCCAAAACGGGGCCCACAATTTGGCGTTTCATCTTCTAGGGTTAGGTTTTGGAATGTGAAGGGTTTTCCATTGTTTCTCAACAATAAATAGGCCCTCGAGCGTCATTGTAACACAGTTCGAAACAGTTCAGAGGCATGTAGCTGACACATCTCTTCTCAGAGATAAGCTACCATCGCCCTAGCTGGGTTATTTCTATTTGTAAGCACATTTCAGTATTCTCCATTAATGAAATGAAGTATTATTTCCGTTGCATCTCTGTTTTTATGGTTATCGCGTCTTTTTATTTATGGTTATCTCTGTAATCTATTGTGTTCCTGCTTAAATCCGGATCAGCGAGAGATCCTGATCATCAGATTCAGACGAATAATTAAAGCACCGGCAGAACCGGCTGCATGAAGTATCTACGTTGCGTTGTAATATGATGACCAAGTCATTGCACTACGTGTCATTAGAAGTAAGGAATTTGCCTCATTATGATGGACTAATTGATGTTGATCGCTTTTTGGATGCATTTGAGAGAGAAGTTCCATAGAAGCATTTCTTCCAGGCCTTGGACTGGGTATTGCATGCTATGCTCGTAAGATGGTGGGGTACGCATAAGGATAATTTTGGTGATTGGTGCGACTATAGGAGGATGATGAGAATACATTTTGGACAGCCGAAAGTGCAGATGAAAAATAAGTATGATGGAAGGGATGATCCCCGTGATCACCTCGCCAAATGGACTAAGGCTTATGGAGCAGAGCCCTAGCCTGAATGGGTGCATCTGTTTTGTCATACCCTGGATGTCATACTAATGAATTGGTACTTGGAAATAGAGCTCCGCCATGGCACTAAAGAATGGGACACCTTGTGCCAGGGGGTTTATAATGACGTTCAACTTTGAGGATGGGTTTGATTGTATTGATGTGGTGCTACAGGAGGTTAAATCAACAATATTTAGGATACCACAGGATCCTTTGGACCCGATTCAACCCGATTGGACTACCCAACTGAACGATGCACTGGAATGCTATAATGTGACCGCTGAAGAAGAAGACAAAGATCCCAGAAAGATTACTATTCCAGAAACCAAGGGTCACTGTGAGGTTGAAGGTCCACAAATAGAGGATATAGACATAACTACGCCGCTGAAAACTAGGCAGGTCAATATTGGCACAGAGGCGGAGCCGAAATTTGCAAGGATTGGGGACTATTGGGACGATGCGATAGTAGACAATGATCCAGGTGGATGTTGGTGGCCACCCACCAACCCATTTGGACCCTCACAACTATCTCTTTCAGTCTTTTCAGTTTCCTAAATTGTAGCATAGTTTACTATTTTTAGCAGTTTTTCGGGTCCTGAACTTCCGGAGCCATTTTGAGGACCTAAACGACGTTTTTTTGGGATTCTGGGGCAACATGGGTCCATGGACCGATGTTGCCTCCCAAAGTGGTAGTACTCGAATAGATCTTTCTAACGAGCTATCGTACGCGTCAAACAAAGATCGTATGCCAAAGTTACGACCCCGGGAAATTGATGTACCAATTTACCCAAACGGGGCCCACAATTTGGCGTTTCATCTTCTAGGGTTAGGTTTCAGGATGTGAAGGGTTTTTCATTGTTTCTCAACAATAAATAGGCCTTCGAGCCTCATTGTAATACAGTTCGGAACAGTTCAGAGGCATGTAGCCGCACATCTCTTCTCAGAGATAAGCTACCATCGCCCTAGCTGGTTTATTTCCATTTCTGGTTGTAATCATATTTCGGTATTTTCCATTAATGAAATGAAGTATTATTTCTGCTGCATCTCTGTATTTATGGTTATCACATCTCTGTGTTTATGGTTATCTCTGTAATCTATTGCGTTCCTGTTTAAATCCGGATCAGACAAGGTCACTGAGCTCCTCCGCGAATATCGGGATTTATTCCCCACAAAGTTTTATGATATGAAGGGAATAATAGGAGACCTAGGTTTCGTGAAGATCACCTTGGAACCAGACGCAAAACCTGTAAAACAAAGACCTTACTACCTTAATCCAAAGTATAAGGAAAGGGTCCGCGCTGAGTTAGATAAGATGCTCACGGCAAGAATTATTGAACCAATGGAAGAATATGATTGGGTAAGCCCGATAGTGGTTCAGGAAAAGAAATAGAAAGAAGAAATAAGGATATGCATGGATCTTTGGAAATTGAATGACGCTTGTGTGCATGATCCTTTCCTGATCCCGTTCACTAATGAGGTCCTGGATAATGTAGGTGGCCAAGAAGCATACTCTTTCACTGATGGGTTCTCTGGGTACCATCAAATCAAAATCGTGCCTGAGGATAGAAGAAAGATGACCTTCGTGACTGAATGGGGATGTTTTCAATACACCTTAATGCCTTTTGGGCTAAAAAATGCGCCAACAATATTTTTGCGCGCAGTCATTATGACATTCAAAGACTTCATTCATAAATTTATGGAGGTATACTTTGACGATTAGACAGTGTTTGGATTGGTCAAGTGCCATGTGACAAGTCTGCACTTGATACTAGATACATGTTGGAGATACCAAATTACGCTCAATATGAAGAAGTGTCTATTTTGTGTCCCTTTTTCGATCCTAATGCGTCATGTGGTATGCATACAAGGATTGATGGTAGACTCCGCGAAGATCGCGGTGATAATCAACTTGGAGGCACCGAGGAATGTGAAACAGCTGCGCTCAACTCTAGGGCATATCAGATACTATAGGAAGTTCATCAAGAGCTATACCTAGATCATCGTGCCTATGGAGAAATTGTTGGAAAAGGATGCTACGTTCTATTGGAATGATGAATGTCATAATAGCTTAGATGTGCTGAAAGAGAAAATGGTCACTGCACTGATCTTAGTCTTCCCGGACTGGAAGAAGGAATTTCATGTGCACATGGACACATCATGTATTGCATTGGGGGCCGTGTTGACACAGGCCAATGAGGGAGAACTTGATCGCCCTTATAGTGTTCGCAAGTAGGGAGCTGTCTAAAGCAGAGAAAAAATATTCCACAACAGAGTTCGAAGGATTAGCTATGGTGTATGTGCTCCAGAAGTTTAGGCACTATTTGTTGGGTGAACACTTTAAGATGTATATAGATCATTCTGCGTTGAAGTACCTGGTCAACTGTGTTGGGGGAGAAAACATGTAGGTCGTTGTTGTTGTTCTAGGAGTACGACTTTGAAGTTATTGTGAATTCAGGATCACTGAATGCAGGACCTGATCATCTGTCACGCATTGAAACGGGAGAGGAACCTACTACTTTGGGGGAAGGGCTCCTTGATTCACAGCTCTTCGCAGTATGTGTCGCGAACAGTCACTTTGAAGATATCATCCATTTCCTAATGACAGGATCGACTCCGGAAGGTTATACAGGTCAACAGAAGAAGGAACTAGTAGTGCACGTGGTAGAATTTTCTATCATTGCATGGCACGTGTACAAAATGGGTACAGATGAAATATTACGACGTTATGTGCCTGACTTTGAATGAAGCAGCATCCTCGCTGAGGCTCATGGAGGAGCTGCAGGAGGAAATTATGCAGGGAAAGCAACAATGCATAAGGTTCTATGTGCTGGGTTGTAGTGGCCAACCTTGCATAAGGATTTGAAAACATATTGTAGGGCATGTGATGCATGTCAAAGGATTGGTAGGCCGTCGCAGAGGGATGAAATGCCTCTAATGCCGTGGGTGATGTTACAACCATTCGAGAAATGGTCGATTGACTTTGTGGGTCCAATTCAGTATAAAGGAAAGAAGACGGGTGACTGGTACATCATCAGCGCAACTGAGTACTTGAACAGGTGGGTGGATGTGCAACCTGTGAAGGATTGTACAAGCGCGACATCAACAAAGTTTATCTTTGAATATGTGTTGACAAGATTTCTTTTTCCAAAGATCATGATGAGCGATTGCGGTACACACTTTCTTAACGAAACAATCAACTCTTTGATAGAAGAATTTTAGGTGTATCATTAGAAAAGTACGCCTTATCATCCGCAGGCTAATGCGATGGTGGAAGCATTCAATAGGATATTGGAGAGTGCACTAACGAAGGTCTGCAATGCTTAGAGAAATGACTGGGATGTGCACGTACCTGTGGTGCTATGGGCTTACAAAACGACTTGCAAGAAGCTGACTAGGCAAATGCCTTTCAGACTCATGTATGGCATAGAAGCCGGAATGCCAATGGAATACATTGTACCTAGTTTGTGCATAGCGGAACTCACACGAATGGCGAACCACAGAGCCCTAGAAGATAGGCTCGCGTAGCTAGCAGAGCTTGAGGAGGACCTATTTCTAGCTGGATTTCATCAACAAGTTCAAAAGGAGCGTGAAAAGGCATGGCATGATCAACACATAAAACTGTGCACCTTCAAGGTAAATGATTTGGTCTTGTTATATGACATTAAATTTGACAAATTTCTAGGGAAATTTAGGATGCACTAGCTAGGGCCATATGTCATCAAGGAGATTACTGATGGTCGAGCAGTTCAGGTGGGTTAATTGAATGGAGAACCCTTCCCAGGGAAGGTGAATGGCAGACGATTGAAGCCATACACCAGTGATCCAGCTAGGTGACTATATGAGGGAGGCGCAGTCTTAGTGCTCTAGGCAGCTGAAAGGAAGTGTGGGACTATAAACTACACTGCCCGGGTTGGATAGCTACGCGATAGGGGAACTATGTGGAACAAAGATATGTCACAAAGCCCGTAGAAGCACATAGGGAGTTGCACTACCAAGGGAAAGAATGCATAGGATAACTAGAAAGTGACCGTTAAAGTCACTGTTCATGATTTCATGATGAAAAAAGGCCAAAGGGAGAGAGGGGCGACATTTAAGTCAGAATTTATGGACCAGATCTTTGAAAATCTGCTGCCAATCTAGCATTAATGAACCAATTTTTGGGGGAACAGTCGTATTTGAATTTGGAAGTACCTATAAACTGCAGGTGGCTATCCAAGGAAAAACAATTGACATTTTGAGAATTGAGTTGTTGAGCTCTCAGGCGCACATAAACCGTGAAACCTTTGAAGTTTTGCTAGCAAGTTTCGTATTTGAGACATTGCCACAGGCGACATAGGAGTTGTTGCATAGCATCATGTCGACGCCCACATAAGCTATGAGCACTGAAGCAATGACAACCGAGGGAGTTGTTCCAGAGGTTGCAATGGAAGTAGAGGGAGTTGCCCTGGAAGTTGCACCTGCGGAAGTATCGATAAAAGTGCCTAAATACCCCAGGACACCTTGGCCAAGGCCTACGCTGACACAGGAGGGGCCAAAACCGAAGAAGGACAAGTAGAAAATGTTGTCGCTAGTGTGTGCATCACCTAGGAGGAACCCACAGTCGAGAAAACCCACCACGCAAGAAAAGGCCAAAATGATTGACCTAGAGCCGGAAGAAGAGGTTGAAGAAATCCCCATGGATGATGAGGATATTGCAGTGGAAATGGAGGTTGCTGAAATTGAGGGGTCGGATCTAAGCTGCCTGAATACATTCCTCCATGTAGGGGCAAGATGAAGGTGCCCAAAGATATTGATGAGAGTAAAGTCAGCCTGCACACACCCCTCCTGCTGGACCAAATCCTCTTTGAGGGATGGCACTTGGGGCATGTCCCCCTTTTGAAGTTGGAGGATTGGGACTTAGCAGACATAGAGCGCTTCCCTCATTTAGCGACAAACCAAATAATGCACTTGGTCTTCCACAAAAATATTGGAGAAATCGCGTTGGAGCCGAGGAAGTGGCTGAAAGGTGTGGACAAGGCATGCCTGCTAAACCTACTATGGGTGCCACATTACAACCGCACACCTATCACGCTGGTAGTGATCAAGTAGCTGATGTGCTTGGTGCACGACGGGTGTCTGTGGCTGGAGGAGCCGATACCCATCATGGACATGTTGATCCATAGGATCACGCAACTGCCATACACAGGAGAAAATCCGACCATGGCATTTGGTGGAAAGGCCAGCAAGCATGCACTTGCTGAGGCGATGAAGGAAAAATTCAAGCTGGTAAAGAAGCCGCGCGGCTATGCCATTTCGAGCATCTGTGACCCTGCGGTCAAAGTGGTGACGCAAATCTTAGCAGGGAAGGTGATGCGGAAGTGTCACGTAGATGAAGTGCCAACACTAGTGATAGCTTTGGCAACCCAGTGCGCGGAGGGAGTCCAATTTAACTGGGCGCGCTACCTCTACGGTGAGTTTCTCGCGAACTGCCGTGAGGCACAAGATCACAGTAAGACCTTTCACTATGCATGGATATTGTTGTCCATAGTGCTAGTTCCTTGGGAGCTACCCGAGGATAGCTAGTTCCGTCCGATCGCGTCAGACCTACAAGAGGCAGTGAAGTTTGCTTCGTTGTGGACGACGAAGGATGCTTAGTGGATAAAGGATAGCAAGATCTTCTGGATATTGATGGAAATGAGCATACATATGGCCATCAACTGCAAGCCGCGGTTGACACCTACAAATTTTGAGAAGTTACAGGAATACGTGGAATTCAAGGCTGACTTCCACCATGTGTCAATATGGGTGTGGAAGGACCCTGAGTAGAAATGGTATGACCTGCCATACTTGGCCACCGATGATGCAATTGCCGTAGTCGAGTGGGCAGATAGAAGAAGAGGAGCGCAACTCTGATGGAGGTCAGAAGTCGCCTTCACCAGAAACAGAGGAAGAAGAGGACGAACAGATGGAGCAGGGAGGAGCGGATCCAGAGATGACTCCATTCCATATCAAGTGCACCAGAGGTCCAGAAAAAGTAGGGCCATGTAAGAATTCCAAGGCTAGCAAGACGTCTCTAGATTTGATCACCTTAACAGAGGGGAATCTGAATGATACAGGGGATACGGTGTGGGATGCCACTGCTAAACTGCTTCAGCAGTTAGAGAAGCAACAACAATAGGCATTGGGCGCTATTTAGATGGGTTTTGCACGAGCTGCAGATCCACGCATCACAGATGCAAACCAGCATGACACCCACCAGTTTGTCCCTTGGCACCTTAGAAGCTTTCGGGATGCTGCGCGCAAGGGACCCCTGAGCAATAGTGCTGCTGGATGGAGCCCTAACAATAGAGACTGAAGTTGATAGACCCATTGTCAGTGCACATAAGGGAGTTAGACTCAACTTGGCCACGATTCCGAATGAAATGCTTTACCTTTTGCAAGATGGTGTGATCGCGGAACTTCGGGCCCTGCAAATAATGTGCTTTGCAGATCATCGACGAAGAGAAGGTCAACAACGTCCAGATGGCTATGCAACGAGACTCTGCCATTAACCTTGTGACCAACCTCACAGATAAGAATCAATGCATAACCAAAGTTTTGGATAAAGCATGTCAGACTATCTCGGAGTTGGACATTCCCGAGGCTGAGCCAGTGGATATGTGGGTTCAGAAACTCGCTGCAGGAGTGCACGATGCACACACAGATTTGGCAAAGGTTTAGCTGGAGCTAAACCTCAAAATTGCAGAATTGCAGTTGAAGGCCCAGGCTTTGACTCCACCAGAGATCAGAGAGCAGCACGAGACCGCTGTGAAAAACGCAGTAGTAGTGATGGAGAGCGTAGTAAATGACTATACCATGCTCTTCGAGCAGTCGATCGAGGTAGTCACCTGCCTGCAAGAAGATCCTACGGTACAACGACTGGAAACAAAAGTATGAGAGCTGCAACAACGCTATGATGAAGTCAAAGTGACAGCGCACACTGTCGCCATCACATAGAGGTTAGCTAAGCTGTAGCAGGCCAAGGCGTTGAAAGATCAGGTAAATGCAGCTCAGCGCAAGGAAGTTGTGCTTAAGCCTCATTTGAAGCCTTGGTTGGACGAGGCCTACTTGATCATGACCACTATTGAAGGAAAGTTGGTTAGTCTGCAGGAGAATCAACATAAGATTAAGTCCGACAGCACAGGGCTAGCGACAGAGCAATTGGTCGAGGAGATGAAGCAACGACAACACAGTTTGTTGCCGAGGTAGTAGTTGTCCAAGTTTAGCTGGGAGGTCTTCGTGATAAGATCTCCGCGTCAGCCGAGTGACTCGAGGGTGAGTCACCATGTTTGTGTTGGGGGCCTATTGGGAACGGGTCCCCTAGGGTCAATTTTGGGGTTAAAAACCCATGTTTTGGGCAGAAGGCTTGAAGTTTGTATAAAGAAATGTAAAGTCTCTGCATTTTGTGGTCACGAAGCACATAGATATCTAAAGGCAAAAAGAGTTTTCCACCCTTAGTCTAGATAAGTTTTGTCGGTTTTGGATATCCACCCTTGGTCCGCGAACCATGGGATTGTATAAAAAGAAGAGTAGAAGAAAAAGTGAAGTAGAAGTACTTGATGAGTCTGTAAAGAGCTAAGAGCGAGAGTCTTAGCGTAGGAAGAGGCTCTGCAACTGAGTGCGTAGAGGCCTAGGGTAGAAGTCTGCAGCTGAGTGAGCAGACCCCTGCAGCTGTGTGCATAGGGTGGATAGAGTCTATATTGGGAATCCAAACCATCAATAAAGAGAAGTATTCTGAAATTACTGTGTAGTTTCCATCTATGTATGCGTTATTTTACTTCTGTTATAAATTTTACGATTATGCTATGTTGAATACTGGGGTTATGAATTAATGCTATATTGGTGCACGAATTTATGTAGTTCACTTGTCATATGAACACAAATAAGAATATATGTTTACGCAAAGATAACCATAATACATGTTAAAGTTAACCAATACTTAAGCTAATCTGGGTAGACACAGAAGTAAGACTAATTACATAAGCACGTAAGCACCTGATCTATCTATTTAGGGTCCATGAAGGATGACCGGAGACTTTCACAGAGGTTCCAAGGATGAATAAGAGAAGTACATTGATAAGCCCTAAAGGGTTTATCGATTTTTATGAAGGCAGAGTGAAGGTCTAAAAACCGACATCACAACCATGTCAGGGTGCAGAAACTTGGTTCCTGCATCCCCCCATATTGCTTCAGGTGAGACTTCAGTTCGTGCTCCGCGGATTGATGCTGAAAGGGATAGTAGTGTAGGGATTTGCTTGGCTACTTAGCGATGAACTTGGGTCAGGGCCCATCAAGCCAATAATGTATGGCAATAGTAACTTGGAGGAAGTGTCTTCTTACAAGTTCCTAGGAATTGATATTCATCACAAGCTCAACTGGAACTATAGCATTGAGAAAAGGATTAATGGGGGGTGGAAAGCTTATTTTGGTCTTGAAAATAATTGTAAAACGACAAACCTCGTAATGTCAGATAGAAAGAAGTTCCTGTTTGAAACTTTAGTCACTCCTTTTATCTTATATGGATGTGAGATTTGGGGTTGCAACATCTCTAGAGAATCCTGGAGAAAGATTGAGAAAATCTAGAAACGTTTTATAACGTATAACCTCAAAATTAAAAGCAATACACCCTATCCTATTCTCCTTATAGAAGTAGGTCTTTCCCCTATCAAGAGCCTAGCTATGACTAGGCTTCTGTTGTACAAGCACAAACTCAATAACATAGGAGACTATAGACTTCCTAAGCTAGCTTTAAATTCTAGCCAAAGCCACCTAAGGCTTAAACGAGGTTGGTATAAAGACACCAGGGCTTGGTTAAACCATTGGGAGATCGACAAGAATGCTGCATTGCAAAACATTAATAACATTAAAAATATTGTTACTTCTAAGTTCAAAGAAAAAATGTGGTGTGAGAAAGATTTGGGAGCTAAAAGAAAATTAAAATATTATAAGGAGGTCATCAACCCCGCCCTAGAAGATCAAAAGTATCTCTCTGCTTTACCTAGATCAAAGAAGAAAATTAATATAGGCAAGATCAGAACGAACTCTCATGATCTCCATAGTGAAACGGGTCGTTGGGCAGTTCCTAAAACACCATGGATGGAAAGGATCTGCCATCTCTGTGAGAATATGAACATAGAGGATGAAAATCACTTCCTCTTAGGGTGCCCCACATACAACCACATTAGAGCTCAGTTTCATAATCTTTGTTTCAATACTGACCTTCCTAGCCTTTTACATGTCAAAATTATAGTGAGCTCGGGAGGTTTCTCTCCAAGTTTTTTGAGCATAGGAATAAAATCTTAAATCAAACTAAATAATTCGTTTCTTTAGGTCCGATAGACCAAAGTTTGGTCTCAGTGGATGTTAACCATCATCATCGTCATCAGAAAAGGGTCACAAAGAAATGAATAATAAAATAAAGTAATTAACGATCAAATGATATGAGATGGATGAAGATAGGTGGTGAAAATATAATAAAAGAAAAAAACGATTAAAAAATGTCAAAAAATTAAATATACTCAAAAATAAAATAAAATAATATATATGGGTTAAAAGAGAATAATTTTTAGCTAAAAAATTGAGATTGTATTATTGTTAGTTAATTAAATTATTGATTTATTTATTATAATAATGTAATATCATGTTTATGTAATGAATAAGTTGGATATATATATATATATATATATATATATATAGAGAGAGAGAGAGAGAGAGAGAGAGAGAGAGAGAGGGGTATATATGAGATTGTATAAATATAAAATATTTAAAATATATGAATAAGTATTTTATTTAGAGGAAAAAAATTAGTTAATAAAATTATTTATTTATTTAATATTTAACTCTATTATATGGTAATATAAAAAGTTTAAATAAATTTTATAATGATGTGTAAAATATATATCATTTCTGGTTTATTTATATAATTATAAATATTTATATTTGTTAAAATTTGTTTTATTAATAATTTAAAATTCAAAAATATTTAGTTGAACTAAATATTTATTATTATAATAATAATAATAATGAAATATTCACTAAATTAATATGATCTATTCCATTATAGGATGATAAATCACCCACAAATATTTCAATCAATTTGATTATTTTTAAATAATAGTGATGAATCAATTTGATATCTATACAAAATAATAACTACCTTTCTAATCTAATAAATAATTTATAATAAAATTTTATACTATATTTTAAAAAATATTTACTAAAACCATAAACCTAAATGAAGAAAAACGAGATAATAAATGGCATTGTGCAATGATGCTAAGCCGTCATATTATTGGTTACAAGTGACGCTAAGCCGTCATATTATTGGTTACAAGGTGCAGCATTTTCTTTACCTGACATGGACAATGACATCTTAGTTTTCATTTCCTTCGTGCTAATAA
Source organism: Pinus tabuliformis (assembly GCA_031772625.1). NCBI lineage: Eukaryota > Viridiplantae > Streptophyta > Pinopsida > Pinales > Pinaceae > Pinus > Pinus tabuliformis. Next base: position 892,677,753 of record CM062813.1, read on the forward strand.
CAAAATTATAGTATAAATTTGCACTAGCAATTGTCTCGAAAGGTGCAATTGTCTCAAAATGTGCAAAGAAAGGATAGAATTCTTAAATTGAAAAAATTGTACTTTGGTTTCCATAATTAAGCAAATAATAAGTGAACTTTGGGTTGGAATAGTATGCATTTACACTAGCAATTTTCTCAAAAGGTGCAATTGTCCCAAAATGTGCAAAGAAAGGATAAGATTCTTAAATTGAAAAAATTGTACTTTGGTTTCCATAATCAAGCAAATAACAAGTGAACTTTGGGTTGGAAGATTAAGTATTGGATGATGCAATTGTCTTTGATCTTTACGTTGAGTGTCATGTATCACATTTGTTTTTCAATAAAATTGTGGTCATAAATCTGAGAGGAGTGTAGTTAATGAAAATGATGAAGGCAAAAAAGCACATATGCAGGGTTTCATAGTACATGAGATCACTTTACTCAAAAGGATAATGAAAAATAACACATAAAAGATTCTTCCATGAGATTGATAATGAAAAATAACGCATAAAAGATTCTATCCATGAATTTCACAATCTTTTGGACATCTAAACAAGTTTTTCCAACCTAAATTGATTTCTCTTATTTTTTCTCTTTTGACCGTTCTCTATGTTAAATGTAATAAGTTCTCTATGTTAAATGTAATAAATTTTCAGGTTTCAATTTTTTGGGTAGATGCTCCTTCCTGCCCCATTTTAGTGAAAACTAGTAGCTACTACATCATAAAGCACATACGCATATAATCTTTGTACATTTTCTATAATACAATGTCTTAGTTTTGAGTAAATTTTTGTAACAAATATTTGGCAGGTATCTCATTTGCCTCTAGCATTTTGCTTGTACAAAATATTAACAGGTTAAGTACAAAAATTACTAGGCTAAGTTCTATTTGCTCCCTCAATACACTTAGCATATGTAAATGTTACTATATCCATTTTTAATATATGATTGTTTAAATTACTTACATATAGATGACCGTTGTATGGAGATTTTTGTGAATTTTGCAAAAAAAATTCCACACGAAGAGAAATAGTTATATGGTTAGCTAATTATACAACCTATATAGCTATTATTAACTCAATGTAAATAATAGGGTCTGAAAGCTTTCCTAAAAGCCAACAAAGGTCCCAAGGCTAAGGGAGACCCTAAGTGTCATGCCCCTACACCTGTGGTAGTCTTCCAACCGCTTGTAGCAAGGTGCGGCACCACTGAACGCTTTCTTTTCACCAATACTAACATTTGTGGACTACGCCTACTTTCACATTAACATTACTTAGCTTGTGTTTCGCAACCAAGTAAACTTGCAATTATCCTTTATACTTAATGAAGCCCATACTCATTCATTATCATCATGCAATTATACCAAGAACAACAACAATTGCAACAAGTATAAAGGGGAGGGGCAACTCCCCGTAATGTGAGTCTGCCCGACAATATATTAAGAATATCGGTTTTACAACATACAAGTGTGCCTTGCCAAACTAAGTCTACACTTAGCCAAATATTACAAAGAGAGGCAACCCTACCTTTTATAATACATGTGCACCCTTGCACAAAGAGTAGTGCTCACCCGAGCCACTTAATCCTCTTCACCAAGTCCTGCACAAAACCGTACTTCAGAATCCACCCCGGGCACACTTGCCCAACCTTCGACCTGATCACAAGACCTCAACCAAGTGTACAATCTCCTTAAGGTAGTGCGCATGAGATATGCGCAGCTCCTTCCTTAACTGCGCACTTGTCTTCTTGTCTTGAGCAAAGATGTGAAGAGTGAATGAGATGATGAAATGAGCTCTAAGCTCCAATTATATATATGCTTCCTATGTGGGTTTACATGGGGTGTGTAGCCCCTTGGCCGACCCCCAAAACCACCAACATGCGCCCCCATAAGGTTCTCTTGCAAGTCGGCTTGCAAGCTTCAATCCAACGCATATATACTTCGCTCCACACTTAGCCACATTTCTAAGTGTCGTGCCTTTCGTCGCATTTCCTCCACGGTATCGTCGCATTTCTTCCGTAGCCCCGTCGCATTGTCGTTTCATGCGCACCCATCGTGCGCCCGTGCGCCCACGTGCCTACCCGCGCCCTCGTGCACGGGGACTTCGCCCGGTGCTCGTCGCACAATCGCCCGGAGGCCTTACATCCTCCTCCACCTGAAATCGTTGTCGTCCTCGACAACATACCATCTTGGTAGCCATCCACCAAGATCATCATCATCAATGATGTTGAGTCCTCCACACAAAACAAACATCCTTGCAACATATGTAGAGCCTCATCTCCATCATGCCTCGACTTAGTGACCAACTGCCACCAAGCTCACCATACCAAGGTATGTACCTCAACGGTATGCTCTCCATCAGATATCATCTCGATCCATGATCATCGACCCCTCTGCCACAATCTCCACTGCAACATCTCGTGTCGACCTCATCATGTGTCCCTATGTGAACCTCTGCCATGATACTCCAGCACGATTGTAACATATCTTTGCACACTTCCGAACCCCATGTCTGAACTAGTTGGGTAGCTAATCCAACCATCACGCTCATTCCATGAGAGTGAACATCTTCATGCCATCATCAGCTGTTCCTCAAACATCTGTCACATCCTTGACTCATCAAGAATCTATCTCCATAATCCATGCTCAGGTCCATGGAAACTCTACCCATCTCATCTGCAACATGTCATGATGCTTGATGCCAAGCCATCCCTGCACCATCAGTCATACCTGCTCAAACATGTTTAAGGAATCACTGTCATGAGCAGCTAACAATGAGCCCTATCTTCTTCATCCATCTAAGAAGATGTAGAGGGAGTAGAGCCTGAAGGCTCTCCCTCACTAATCAATTCGATCCATCTATCAGGATCCTCAATCTCCATCCTTTGTAGATAAGCAACCCGGTCTTCCCTCTGGACATCCGGCCTCACATATACCTCATCATCATCATCATCATCATCATCCTCCACCAACTCTAGCCTTCTTGTCAAATCCAAGATGCTATCTGAAAGTGTCTTGATGACCAATGACTGCTCCACAAGCTTTGTCTCAACACTAGACAACCGCTTGTTCACCTTCTCCTTATCCTCCATTTGCATCACTCCCAATTTACAATCAGGCCTTGTCACACCAATGGTTGGCACACCAATGGGTACATCTTCCCTTCCATCATAAATGTAGAGCTTCTTCAAATGTGGAACGATCATAGCATCAAATTGTTTCATGAACTCCATCCCCAATACAGCTTCATAGTCATCAATCCGCACTATAGTGAAGTCCACCTTCCCGGTCCATTCACCAAGTGTAGTGTCCACCCTCTCAGCTATACCAAGAATCTCAATAGGAGGAGAATTCACTGTCTTCATTTGTGCCTTTGCCGGTACAAACTTCAGCCCAATTCTTCTCGCAGTATCTTCGCCCATGAAGTTGTGAGAAGCCCCACTATCCACCATAGTGAGCACATCAGCACCTCCAACCTTCATTCGAACATACTCCAACTTGTTCCTTTCAGGATCCCTCCTAGAGACCACTTCCGTAGTAGCAGAAGCACCAAGTATCTGCATCATCCCCACATAAGCATCTTCATTCTTCCCATCAGACTGTGCAATAGCGACCACCTTTGGTTTAGAGGGACAATTCTTCACCATGTGTGGTCCTGCACATATCCAACACTTCAAAGGTTTCTTCGTCTTCGAACCATCATCCGATTTCGAAGCATCATCCTTCTTCTTTTCTTTCGGCTTGTCGGACTTCTTTTTCTCATCAGAAGTCTCATCATAATGATCCACCAACCTATCAACCGCAGCAAAAGCCTCCTCAAGTGTCCTAATCTTCTGCCTCTTCACCTCATTGCGTGCCCAAGGCTTCAACCCAATAATGAAGTTGAACACCTTGTCCCTCTCCGCCATGTCGGGAAGTTCCAGAGCTGCACTTGCAAACTCTCACTGATATGCTTGTAGGCTTCTGGTTTGCTTTATGTACTTAATCTTCGTCCTTGCTTCCCACGTTGCATCCCGAGGACTGAAATGGGTCTGCAAAGCCTTCTTCATGTCATCCCACGAAGTGATGTCATCAGCACTGCCATTGACAATCTGATCCACCCTCCTTCGCCACCACATCTTAGCATCCTTTGTTAAGAACTGAGCAGCTACCTTGACTTGTGTCTCACCATCAGATAGACTCAACCATTCCAAGTACTGCTCCATGTCCCATAGAAAGTTGCCAAGAGTCTTTGCATTCCTTGTGCCATCATAAGATTCTGGTTCCTTGACCTTCACATGAGGCACTCCTCCACCTGAGTTATGCCTCACGACCTTCTTCAACACCGCGATCTCATCCTTGGCTTCATCAAGAGATTTGTTTACCCTGTCAAGAGATCCCTTCAAGTTCACGATCTCTGCAAGACCCTGATCCCTTGCTTCTTCAACCTCTTTGACCCTTATCTCGAGTTGTGTACACATAAGATCCATGTACTCATGCTGTGTTCGGAGCTCATCAAATTCTTCCCTTAGCTTCGAGCTGGCCTCTCGCTCCTTAGTGAGCAAGTCCTCCCTCGTATCCCAGGAAGACTCCATGGCTTCCATCCTCAGCAGCATCTTTTCCATAAGTGATAAAGTCCCGGCTTCATGGCTAGACCCAACATGAGACCCGGCTGCCATCTCTAACAGCTTCTTCTTCCTTTGCGATCTAGTCTCCACCATCCAACACCCGAACCTGTTCGAGCTCTGATACCACCTGTCACGCCCCTACACCTGCGGTAGTCTTCCAACCGCTTGTAGCAAGGTGCGGCACCACCGAACGCTTTCTTTTCACCAATACTAACATTCGTGGACTACGCCTACTTTCACATTAACATTACTTAGCTTGTGTTTCGCAACCAAGTAAACTTGCAATTATCCTTTATACTTAATGAAGCCCATACTCATTCATTATCATCATGCAATTATACCAAGAACAACAACAATTGCAACAAGTATAAAGGGGAGGGGCAACTCCCCGTAATGTGAGTCTGCCAGACAATATATTAAGAATATCGGTTTTACAACATACAAGTATGCCTTGCCAAACCAAGTCTACACTTAGCCAAATATTACAAAGAGAGGCAACCCTGCCTTTTACAATACATGTGCACCCTTGCACAAAGAGTAGTGCTCACCCGAGCCACTTAATCCTCTTCACCAAGTCTTGCACAAAACCGTACTTTAGAATCCACCCCGGGCACACTTGCCCAACCTTCGAACTGATCACAAGACCTCAACCAAGTGTACGATCTCCTTAAGGCAGTGCGCATGAGATATGCGCAGCTCCTTCCTTAACTGCGCACTTGTCTTCTTGTCTTGAGCGAAGATGTGAAGAGTGAATGAGATGATGAAATGAGCTCTAAGCTCCACTTATATATATGCTTCCTATGTGGGTTTACATGGGGTGTGCAGCCCCTTGGCCGACCCCCAAAACCACTAACATGCGCCCCCATAAGGTTCTCTTGCAAGTCGGCTTGCAAGCTTCAATCCAACGCATATATACTTCGCTCCACACTTAGCCACATTTCTAAGTGTCGTGCCTTTCTTCGCATTTCCTCCACGGTATCGTCACATTTCTTTCGCAGTGCCGTCGCATTGTCGTTTCGTGCGCGCCCATCATGCGCCTGTCGTGCGCCCGCACACTCGCGCGCCCGCCCGCGCCCTCGTGCACGACGAATTCGCCCGGTGCCCATCGCACAATCGCCTGGAGGCCTTACACTAAGGATCGAGTCTCAAGGGTTCATCTCCATTTCATCCAGGGGACCACAGATAAAATTGCGAGGATCCTCAAAAAGCATAATGTTCCCTCTACCTTTAGACCCTTTAGCACCATCTGGAGGTCCCTTAGATCTGTAAAATACCCAATTGACCCCAAGGACATGAAAGGTGTCTATGTTATTCCTTGCTCCTGTGGGACCCCCTATGTACGCTATTATTTTCCGTTCCTAAACACTATTGAAAGGATTCCTAAGGTATGAATTTTTCTTACCAACCTTTTAGATATTATTGAATAAAATTAATATTGAATTGACTAACCTTGTGAAGAAGCCATATTCTTTCTAATTTAATTAATTTCCATTTAAGTTGGATTCCTTATAGTTAGTTTGAGGTCATTATTTAACTAATTTAATAAGATATCTATTTTAATTTTTCTTATTTCATATAGATTTTATTCATTTAAATAGTTTTAATAATATTAAGTGTATCTATTAATAGGTTATGGTTCTTGGTAATTAAATACATACTTTTATTTTTTAGGGTAATAAATATAATAACCAACCCTTAAATTAATTAACTAACCATTTCTCTATTTAGGTTTAGTAAAAAGGCCCCTTAATAGATTATTGCTCTTTTTAAGGTAATAATTATAAGAAATTAACTTACTAATTATTTATTTTCCTCCGACCCCATTTAGTAATTAATGAACCTTTATACTTTTATATATATATAAGTGGTTAAAATAATTAATTATCTAATTCCTTTCCTTTAGGATGATGCCATTATTTACTAATTTAAATGTTATCTATTTTAATTTTTCTTTTTAAAAGGCTTTTTAATAGATTATTAATTCATTCTCTTAATAGTTAATTACTAGCATATTGTAATTAATATAACTAAAAATTTAATTAACTAATTAATTTTTCCTTTTCCTATCCCTTATCTTGTTGCCCAGTGAATTGTAGCGGTTACTTAGTAGCCGTTGGTTCAGTGTAGTTGCCCACTGCTCTCCCTATTTAACATGCAGCCTTGATTTGGTTCTTCAACTCGTCTTGACGATGAACCACACTCGTTACGGGTCAATATGAATTAGGATGTGATTTTCACTAAAGACTCTTCTCATAAACCTGTTATGGATCATAAAAGCCTTAATTCAACAATAAATTTATCACTTAAACAAAATCTGAAAAATCAAAAAATACTTTAATATTTATTTTAAATTCTTACTCAAATCTGAAAAATCCAAAATAAACTTTAATATTTAAATTATGATATTTGCGTAATGTTGTGTTATCGACTATTAGTGATTATGTCAAAACTAAATTAAGTGAGTCATACGATGTATCTGGTCATTTCTTAGTTAAGACAAAGCTTACAGGGCTTATCCAATACATCTTGCAGTTTTTGTTACTTAAGGTACAACGCATTTGGTAGCTTCTAAAAGCTCACTTGAATGGTAGATATCCAATGCATTTGAAGTTCTTGTTACTTATTTTACAACGTATGTGTAGCTTCTGAAAGCTCACTTGATGTGTTGATTTGCTGATCCGACTTTCACCAAAAGGAACACCGCCTCCACAAACAAATTGTTTCTTAGATTCATGTCATAATTGTTTCTTAGATTCTGGGCATAATATCAAATTGTCCCAACCAGGAGCGATATCGCCCATGGACAATTCCTCGTCATTTGTTATATGACATTGTTAATATCACGAGCTGGTAAAAATGGTAGATATCGCCCATGGACAATCCCTCGTCATTTGTTATATGACATTGTTAATATCACGAGCTGGTAAAAATGGTAGACGAAATTACTGGGTAAATTGATTCAAAGAAAGGTTTATACGCCTAATAAATATGTGAATATCTACAATCTCAGGCATCTCACCGATCGTAGGTATGTGGATTTATTATTATTTTAATAAAAAATTACTATATTTTATAGAAAAAATAAATTTCATTTAAGTAGGAATTGGGCTTCATTTACGTTGAGATTTTATTAATTATATAAAATAAAATTTATATAATATTATATTAATTGTATCAATCCAAATACGTTTTGAGATTTAGAGATGTGAATAAGGATGTTTATTTTGTAATAAGATTTCTAAAATTATAATTTAATTATTAAGAATTTTAAGTAAATAATAGAAGTTTAAATTTTAAAAATATTTTGTAATACTATATATAAATTAAATATTGAATTTATTTTAAATAGTTATTTTTTTTAATTTAAATAGTTATTTTTTAATAAATTAATTAATTTAAAAAAAGTGTAATAAATTTTTGTTAATATATATATATATATATATATATATATATATTATTTTTTTTATAATTAATATAGATTCACTTTAACAACTGATCTACCAAATGGTAAGGTGATCAAATTTTTTGAGGTGCAAACTTCTTTTAAAATGTAAAATTTGCAAAAAAGTTTTTATCTTGAGAAATATGATCTTTCTTGATAATAGTTAAATTCATGTTAACATATATATATACATGAATGATCCAAATTAAGTAAAAAAAATCATATTTATATATAGATAGAAGATCCAAATTTCCTAAAATTAATAGCTAGATAGAATGGTAATTAATTAAGAGGAATAAATTCAATTTGAACGACACATAACCAAACTATTATATTGTTAAGGAGCTTTAAGAGTGAGCTTAATAGTTAAGAGCATGTGTTTCTTTCAAAGACGTCTCGAGTTCAAATCCAAAGGGGGTAGAGTGTATATACCTCTATAAACTTTAGCAATCAAATCAGTGGATAAATCGTGGTTTATTATCCCACAATAAGATGGTATCATGCACCAATTTGGTCATTTTGTGGAGTTGGGTGCCTTATCCCACAAATATGAAAGTATCATACACCAATTTGGTCGGTACATAGAGGTGGGTCCCTTATCCCACAAATAAGAAGGCCTCATATACCAATTGTTAGGATATTCCTACACATAGGAAATAGTTAAGTTCAACTCGGTCTAGTATAGAGTTAGGTAAAGTGTGTTTCTTTACCGTTGTACATTTTGTAACTTACAATCCGACGGTCACGATATGTAGTGATCCGACGGTTCACTCTCTCCTCGGTATTACCGACACTTGATCCGTGGCTTGACACCCGATTGGTCCATGAGTTCTATTTTTTACAGGGCAAGTTCCTCAGAAAGAACACCAAAAGGACACCGCTCGCAACCAGATCACAGATTAATACACCAGTATTTTTGACGTGGTTAAAACCCTCAAAGAGGGAAACAATCCACGGCCTATGCCAATGTGGCTACTACAGGCAATTTATTAATCAAAGAATGAAAATTTACATAAGCTTCTCTCATGCACGGATTACCCGAACAATGACCCTCCATGCGCTTTAAATAGAACTCATGGACCAATCGGGTGTCAAGCCACGGATCAAGTGTTGGTAATACCGAGGAGAGAGTGAACCGTCGGATCACTACATATCGTGACCGTCGGATTGTAAGTTACAAAATATACAACGGTAAAGAAACACACTTTACCTAACTCTATACCTAACTCTATACTAGACCAAGTTGAACTTAACTGTTTCCTATGTGTCGGAATATCCTAACACCAATTTGGTTGTGCAGAGGTGGGTCTCTTATCCCACAAATAAGAAGTCTTAGATACACCAATTTGGTGGCTGTGTATAGGTGGTTCTCTTATATTACAAATAAGGAGGTCTCATACACCAATGTAGTTGCTACATAGAGGTGGGTCCCTTATCCCATAAATAAGGTCTCATACACCAATTTAGTTGCTACATAGAGGTGGGTCCCTTATCCCATAAATAAGAAGGTCTCATATGCCAATTTGGTGTCTAGCTTACTTGTGAGCTTAAAAATGAATGTGATAAGGCTCAAGAAGTACGCTCCCCTGCTGTAGTGGAGTCTAACTCCTACTAAATCATAGATTCATAATATATTGGGATGTTAGATATACTCTTGGTATTAGTGTTATAGTGGTAACCACTAAGTTTGATCTTGAACCTTACTTAGATTACTCCAATAAATTATAAATTCTCGATAATAAAAATTAATTAATTAAAAAATAAATTATATATATATTCATTCTAATTACAAAATATATTAAAATTTTAAAAACCAATATAAAAATTTAACATATATGTGATATATCTACCAAAAATATAAATTATTATTATTACTAGAAAATAATAAATTAAATATAATAATGAATATAATAATATATATTTAATTATATTTTTAGAATTCCATTAAACCATTGATTTAACTCATTGTATGCCATCAAATAACCATATACTTTTATAATTAAATACTAATGAAGGCAAACCTGGGAGTTAAGTGTGTGCTTCATGTTACATGGCTCCGGCCCATATACGCCCATCCCCAAAATACTATACCGTATGAGTATCTAGAATATTTGTGTCTTTATAATCGTGAACTTCAAACTTTTTGTAAGTGAAGGTTAAATGAATAATAAACCTTTAGAATTTTTTCATTATTAAAAAATCATATGTCATATCTAACCTATATGGATTTGGATGTATTCATAATTTTTTTACTTTAATAGAAATAAATTAATATTTAGAATTTTCTTTTTTTACCTATATTTGGTTTAAGAGTTCACATTTTTGACATTTAGAAAAATATCATAATAATTTAAGATTTAAAGATATTTAGTTGAAATGAAAATGATTTTTTATAAATCATTAATGAATCGTTTTAAATGTTATTGTTTGATTTAAATACTAATAATATTAAATCAACTTATTTAAAAAAATATCCACCACTTGAATTTGCCAGCCTTCGTCCTCCATTCCTTATTTCACGTTGAGAACATAGTTAGAGCTATTGGACAATGTTCTTGGAGCGTCGAGTCTCTGCTGAGGACCTGCAACAAACGCGAGTGTCGTGAGACATGTTTTTGATCTGCACACACATTTGAGATTTTAGTTGTTCATTAGAAACATGAATGTGAAGGAGTTCGATGAAGAAATTGTTATATAAATTTTGTATTAAGAGAAGGAAGGAGGTTGATTGTTTGTGTTTTATTTTTGGCTTTTTATTTTAAAAGGTGCCATAATTAAGGTTGTTTTTTTGTTTTTTTAATGTAAAGTCTTATTTTGTATTGTTTTTTGGGTATTAATATTATTGAAAATAGAGATAACAGTGATAGATATGGAGAAGTTGAGCGAAGTTAATTTTGCCCTATGAAAATCATAGATGGAGGATATACTGATTTTAAAGGATCGGTGTTTACCGATTGAGGGCATAACAAAGGAACCCTCATCGATAACAGATGAATAATGGAATAAACTAGATAGAAACACGATTGCAACAAACCACCAATATCTAGCAAAGAATGTGTATTTCAATGTGTCTGGAGAAAAAACAACATAATGATTATGAAGAAGCTCCATGATTTATATGAGAAGAACACAACATCAAAAAAGTGTTCTTGATGAAGAAGCTTTATAATCTCAAGATGAAGGAGGGTGCTTTAGTTGTTGAGCACTTGAATGAATTTAATATTATTACTAATCAACTTGCCTCTGTTAAAATCATTATAGATGATAAAATTAGAGTCATTTTGTTAATGTGTTATATGTGAGACCACTAGGAAAGTTTAATTGTAGCTATAAGCACTTCAGCAACTACAGGGACCCTGAAGTTTGATGATGTCAGTATTAGTTTAATGAATGAGGAGCTATGACACATGTCAATTGCGGAAAACTAGGGAGGAGAAGCTTTACCTCTAGCTGATCGTGGTAGGAGAATTGATCGAGGCTGACAAGGGCGATCAAGATCGAGAGGTCGATCAAAATCAAGGAGGGGCTAGATCATTTATTTTGATTGTGGCAAACCCCGGCACAAAGAAAGAATGTCGATTCTGGAAGAAAGGACAAAACGATCAGAGACCGACCAATACAAATCATAAGTCATCCAACACAAATGAAGGTAAGATTACTATTGTAGCCATAGATGGTGATGTGTTGTTTACTGTTTCAGTAGAGGATGCATGTGTATATACATCTAACAGTGTCTTTGATTAGATCCTTGACTCTAGGGCATCTCACCGTGTAACCCCATGCAAAGATAGTTTTGTGGCATAATCACTTGGGTCACATGAGCGAGAAGGGATTAAAAATCCTTGTTGGTAAAAATTTATTGGCAGGTTTGAAATCCTACAATATTGATCTTTGTGAGCATTGTATATATGGTAGACAAAGAAGGGTTTCATTCGTTAGAGGTGGCCATGACAAAAAGAAAAATGTGTTAGAATTGATACACTCAAATTTGTTTGGCCCTGTTAACATCGAGTCATTAGGAGGAGCATCATATTTTGTAACATTTATAGATGATGCATCTAGGAAGGTTTGGACATATCCTATGAAAAGTAAAAGTGAAGTGTTTGGAATATTTCAAAAATTCCATGTTGTTGTGAAACAAAGACTAACAAATTGCTTAAGTGTTTGAGAAGAGATAATGGAGGAGAATATTGCTCAAATGCATTCAAGTAATATTGTAACAGGTTTGGCATAAAGCATGAGAAGACTGTGCCTAGTACTCCTCAACAGAATGGTGTCACAAAAAGGATGAATCACACCATTATGGAAAATGTGTGAAGTATGTTGTCCAATTTTGGTTTGGAGAAGAATTTTTGGGCTTAAGCAGTGAGCACCGCTTGTTACCTCATAAATAGATCTCCAATTACAGCCTTGGATGGCGATATCCCTGAAGAAGTTTGTACTGGTAAGAAGTTGAATTATTCTCACTTGAAAATATTTGGATGTGAAGCATTTGCACATATTCCCAAAGAAAATAGAACTAATCTAGACGATGAATCTATGAAATGCATTTTTCAGGGATATGCGGATGAAGAATTTGGTTATTGTCTATGGGATCCACTCAAATATAAAATTATTAGAAGCATGGATGTTATATTTAATGAGTCAGAAATGGTTAAGAGAAATGTAGGTGAGCTAGAAGTCAAGAAACTTATTGACAGGTTTGAAGAGCATCATGAATACATCCCACCAATGCAAGAAAATGGACAACAAATTCAAGAGCAGGAAGAACAACAAGTGGAAAATGAAGAACACCAAGAAGAATGAATCTTGCATGAACCTTTACAGGAGAATAAATCTGATAATTCACCACCACAGCTAGTTCGTAGATATTCTACGCCTCATAAGCCTTCACAAAGGTATCCTCCTTCAAACTATATTTTATTGACTCATGAAGGTGAGCCTAATTGTTTTAAAAAAGCTTGTAAAGTTGAGCACGATAAAAATGGAAGAAAGCAATAAAAGAAGAAATGAACTCTTTGCTAGAAAATAAAACTTGGGAGTTGGTAAATCTTCCAAAAGATAGAAAGGATCTACAAAACAAATGGGTTTACATGATTAAGCATGAAGGTGACGAAAATAAGGAGAAGTATAAAGCAAGGTTGGTGGTGAAAGGATTTGCCCAAAAAGAAGGTATTGAATTCGCTGAAAATTTTCTCACATGTTATTAAAATGTCATCCATTAGAGTCATTCTTGGTCTTGTTGTTGCTTTAGACTTAGTATGTGAATAGTTAGATGTAAAAACTGCTTTTCTTCATGGTGAATTGGAGGAAGAAATTTATATGTAGAAGCCATAAGGCTTCATAGAAAAAGGAAAAGAAGATCTTGTTTGCAGGTTGAAGAAGAGTCTCTATGGGTTGAAACAAGCACCTCCTTAATGGTACAAGAAATTTGATTGATTCATGTTGGAACATGGTTTTCACAGGTTGGAAGCTGACCATTGTGTCTATATCAAGAGGTATGATCAAGCAAAGTATATCATATTATTTTTATATGTGGATGACATGTTGATTGTTGGGCATGATAAGAATAAGATCAATAGGTTGAAGAAAGATTTGGGCACCAAATTTGCAATGAAGGATTTGGGACTAGCACAATAGATATTCGGCATGAGGATTATGCGTGATAGGAAAAACAAAATGTTGTGGCTATCACAAGAAAAATATATCAAGAAGGTGCTTGACAAGTTTAATATGAAGGATTCCAAGCCATTTGGTACACCCCTTGCAACCCACTTCAAGCTGAGTACTGAATTATGTCCTAGTGATGACAAGGAGAAAGAAGAGATGAGCAGGGTTCCTTATGCTTCAATAGTTGGCAGCTTGATGTATGCCATGGTATACACATGATTAGACATTGCATATTTAGCGGGAGTAGTGAGCAGGTTCCTTGCCAGTCCAGACAAACAACATCGGCGAGCAGTAAAATGGATTATGAGATATCTCAAGGGTAATAGTCATTATTTTTTATGTTTTGGTCATAATGAGACTGTGTTGGAAGGATTTACAGATGCAGATATGGCTGGAGATATGGACACTAGAAAGTCCACTACAAGTTATTTGTATACATTTGCAGGTGCAACAATATCTTGGGTGTCAAGGCTATAAAGAATAGTAGCTCTCTCTACAACATAAGCATAGTACATAGCTACAACAGAAGCTTGTAAATATATGTTGTGAATGCAATGATTCCTAGGAGAGCTAGGAATATAGTAGGGAAAGTATGTGTTATATTGTGATAGTCATAGTGCTATTTACTAAGCAAAAAACCCATCATTTCACTCAAAAACCAATCACATTGACCTAAGGTGATCCAAACTTAAACATGAACGCAACAAATTATAGATATACTCATAAACATAGAGATGCAGTAGAAAAAAACTTCATTTCACTAATAGAAAAATATTGAACTATGTTTACAAATAGAATGGAAATAAAATAGCTCGGGCGATGATAACTTATCCCTGAGAAGAAATTGTGCTACAATTAAGGAAATTGAAAAAATGAAATAAATAATGGCGAGGGTCCAAGTGGAATAGGTGGGTGGCCACCAATATCCACCTGGATCATAACGTACCATTGGATCCAGCATGTGTTGGAGGAAGGACAATTATCTTGGGAAATATCCATATAGATAGGAACCCTATTGATATGCTCACTAAAATTCGATGAAGAAATAAACACAAGTTATGTAGAGGCATGGTAGGAATCGATGTGACCCGATTCATGATTCTTCATTCGTCTTCAAGTGGGGAAATGTTACTTATGAAGCCGTCATAAAGACTTCGGCGCTGACCTCGCCGGAAACCACTCTCTAACAATCACGTCGACCCTAAACCGACTCCCACCCACCTTCATTGACTTGTAAACTCACTATGTTTCACATGCAGAATTCTAGATGCTTCTTCATGTTCTATAAATTTGTATTTTCTCTAGCCAAGGAATGCAATCCAAGGGCCAAGGCCTCTGTGTAATGTGAAGTGATTTCATTCTCCATTGTATTTGTGTTTTTCTTCTGTTTCTCCATTGTCTATGTCTATGAGATTATGATCTCTTTTCTCCCTCCGAATATGAATTTGTTGTGTGCTCTGAACTAACACAATGACTACTTACATTTATTTTCCTTCGTCATATGGAAATCTCAAAATTATTGTTTATTTTTACAATAGGTGAGCATTTACACTATCTTGCGCATCGTGAGTTTGTGGACAAGTTTCTCTTGCGTGCAGAGTATAGCCACCGATAACATATGCATTGCCTCCTACTACACAAAATTTTGTCACTATCCCTGTAATCCCCGTCCACGATCCTGGAGGACCTCTACAATGAACCCTACATTGTTGGGGGGAAAAGTATCTAATGCAGAATGCCTCTATCCCACTCTGAAGGTGATAGTACTCTAGCAACAACTGAATGCAAAGCTATTCAAAATTTCTTCTTTATGAGATGAGAGAGGGAAGAAAAGATGATCTACTAACCGTTATCTTGCGCCAATAGTCGATCCAGTCTTCACTCCTTGCCGCTTGCTCCTAGCTCCTTGTGCTTTTACCGGCCCAGCTACACACAGATCCTGTAAAAGCACAAGAAAAGGAAACTACAAGAAGCATACATCCATAATCGATTATAGGATTAGCATAAATCAAATATACAAGCATCTATTCATCATAAAGACACATGCGCATAGGAGAACCTCAAATACTTTATTGATAATAGAAGTAAAGTTCTGAGAGAGTTACAACCACAATGGGCCCAATCCAGCAACACCTCCCAGCTGAAAGAAATCTCCTCTTCACCTCCTTCAAGCAAACACCCAATAGCTCTAATCACAAACCAACAGCACTTCCTTACTTGCACAAAATTCCAGCCCCCTTAGACCTCATGAGAGAGCTCTATATATAGGTTTTTGGAGAAAGGATGAGTCATCTTGAGACTGGCCTGAAGCTGACTTGTGTCCTCTCCCACTTTAGTTAATCTTCAGTTCTTGAGTCCACATGGAGAATCTTGCTTCCACTTGGAGATCAAGACCCTCTTACTCATCACTAGGCGAATTCCTTGACCCAAGTGTCAGTTTGGAAGCTTCCTGGGCAGTTGACACCTTGCAGAATGACTGTGCCAATTGGCCAATCTCGCCCAACGCAGGTAGCCTTCATTAGTTTTGACCTTCAGCGCAGGTACAAGGAGGAGCAGTTGACATTCAGCGCAGATGCTCAGTGGAGCAGCTGACATGATCCAGAAATAGCCTGTTTTTGAGTGTTTTCAGGTGGAGAACTGATTTTCAGTGCTGTGGTTTGCAGACCTTGTTCCTCTAAGGGTAAGAACAACATGTTTAGGGACTTTGGATCCCTCAGATTATCGACATTTCATGCTCCATGCCGTTAGGCACAAAAATGTCTATAACATACATGTTTTCTGATCATGAAGAAACTCTCAGTATGTCCCTCTTCATGAGAAGAATAAATTCCCTTTGCATCATTTCCCAAGAATCTTCCTTTTATCCCAGTTTACAAGACTGACGCTATTGACTAGTTTCCTCCTCGCGCCGATTTGCAGAGATTAAAACTATCCCTAGTGCTATACGGAGTGACTAAGCCCTTTTCCAGTCGTGCTGATCCTCAATTAGCAATTTTTTAAAATCTGGAGTCGAAGCTTCCAACTCTAGAAGCTTTGTAACAGAAGTCTGGTAGATGGTTGGGATATATGGAGCCGAAGAATTCAGTTTGGGTTCCTTTCCCCTATTAGGATGGAACAACCTCAAGAGATAAGACCTTCTCCCATGATGAGAGTAACCATCTCCCATCCATCCAAGCTATATAAACCTCTCTTTTCCCAAGATAAACTAGTTTTTGGAGTGAGTTTCAATGATCAGCAATACATCTATAACTTGTAGCTTTCTAGTGTATGTTTGAGGTATAATAGTGTGTTTTGGTTTGGTTTGAGACTAGAGGGAAGAGGCCTTAAAACTTGCATTGTTGGGGCTATCCATGAGATGCTAGCAGAAGTGTGGGAACCCGGATATGTCGGAGGAGACCAACAACTTCAAGGCATTGGTTGTAATCTCTTTCTGATTTATATGAATACAACTATTGATTGATTTCCTACATGAAGCGTTATTTTACATCTTTATGGCTTAATTTTCCTTGACCTATTAAGTAGGCTGAATACAACATTGTATGCTATCACGTTTGTTTCTTTTGTTTTTTTGCTTGTTCAAGGTATTCGAAGAAAGGAAACAGAAGTTAGCTAGAGAGAGGAAGCAGGATTATCAGCAAGCAGAATAACGTTCTAAGAGGTAGGCCCTCTTAATTGATTCTAGCTTAATGAGATTTTCCATAGATTGTTTGTTTGTGGCTAGACCCGCTCTCTCTGGATAGAGGAATTATTTGTGTCCACACTGAGAATTTACCTACACCACAAATTTGCGACTCCACTGGGGAGCCAATCCTTCTGTTTGATCGATTGTCATTTCATCGTTTTGTGTGAACTTTTTTAGTATCACCATTTCCCTTTAGTTTTCTCTACTTTGCTTGGTTTACTGCTTTGAGTCTGAAATTTATAGTGGCAGGTCTAGTTTTGGCCTTTGAAAATTTTAATTTTTTCTTGAATCCCTCGATTAGTGCTCTTTTTGGCCAAACAATTGCCCCGATAAGACCTATCAGCACTAGTTGTAGTCTAGCTAGTCATGTCAGTCATGCTGATCAGCGCTTGTTTTCAGTTAGATAGTTGTGCCAATTCCGGTAGGTGAAGATTAGGGTTTCTCCTGGATCATAACCAGTGTGTCTTGCTCTTTTAATTTCTGCCTCTTATCTCATTTTTCCTGTGTTCTCCCTGACTGGAAGGCTTCATTGGCTTAGTTTGTGTGCTTGTTTGGTTTGCCTTCTTTTACTTGATTTTTTGAGTCCTTGGATGGTTTGAGGCCCTAGGGCATCTAGGTCATCACCCATTCAGCTGTTTGTGTGCTCATCAAGTCAAGTTGTTGGTTAGCTTCTCCATGCATTTTCGTTTTTTAGTCCTTTTATCACTTAGATTTCAATTAAACAAGTTTGAAAAGCTTCATTGTTCTTCTCTTGATTAAGCGTCTCTTTTCAGGCATAGATTACATTGCTCGTCTTGTTTTTGATTGAATCGTTGCATCATTGGTTTTGAAGGAATTCTCCTTTCGTGCTTTCCATTTGATTGATGTTGATTGTTTTGAAAAAATTTCATTGAAGTGTTTGTGAAAGATTCATGTTATCATTCCATTGAAAAATACATAATTCTAGTTTTCTAAATCAATATGTTACATTATCTAGCATCATTAAAGACTAGAGTCTCATCATCATTTGTATTCAAAAATAAATTAATTCTCTTTATTGTCAAAAGGACTAGTTGAAGTGCATTCGATAGGAAGATTCAATACCTTTTGGAGATTTATTAGTGAAAGGTTTTGTGCTTTGATTTTTGCATTGGTTGTGTGTTCTCTATCTCTCAATTAGTGTTTACTTTCATCGAATACGAAGATTTCCTTTCTCATATAGCTACATGTAGGAGTTTTTTCTGTTGACAGTGGTAGGGCCTTGTAATTGAAACCTAATTCAAGATCAACCGTTAAAATATATTGAATTAACCTAAGGAAGCATTGAAACTTAATGCTTACATTTAGAGGTCTAGGCTAGAGAAGTGTTTAGACATCCTTAAACCTAGTAGCTATCGTCCTCTTCGGCATTAGACAATGTTAGTACAGACCTGTGCTCCCTATACCATCGCGTATATAAAGGGAGACCCCACTAGGTTTTCAATCCTTTATCTATAGGAAGTCGAGTTTGTTGCCTTGTAAATGTGATACATTGAGCATAACATTTGGGGAGATTGCTTGCTCATAGTTTTTGGTTCATCGGGAGGTATTCTGCAGTTCACGGTTACCTGGTAATCCCTTTTGCCTAGATTATCCTGAATAGTCATTTTCGTATTTTTGACTTTTTAAATTTAAAATATCACCGAGCGCTTGTGTTATATGGAATTTGCATCTACGGATAAACACATTTTCCCTAGGTGGCCAACTACACCAAGAACACTAGAAAGAAAGTAGTTTAACCTTTTCCTATAGTAGATAGATGAGATGAAGGAACTTACTTGTAGTCTTTCACTTCCTTGATCCCCTTTGAATTGCTCCCGTCGCTCCCACTTGCACTAAATACGCTCAATTGGTACCTGTATCAACAGAAATAGAAACAACAAATGATCAAAGCATACATGCTCTATCTACTATAAACCAATGGAATCAAAAACATTGAAACGCATAACCATCATAGATATGAAAAAGAATATAAGAAAAGGAATAAACACTTTATTAATGTAGAAGGAAGAGTTTCACCCAATACAATTTGATTCTGTGCCACTCCTCCAGCTTTACCCTCGCCACATCAAAAGAACACCAATCTAGCAGCATAACATTGCTTGACATGAACTCAAATCTCAAACCAACAGAATTTCCTTACAAACTTCAGATTCTAGCCCCTTGATCACTATGATGAGTGCTCAATTTATAGGAAATGGAGGTGGTTTTGTCATAAATGAGGGTATTGTATGGCCTTCCAAACTTGGAGTTAGTTTCCACGGAGTAAGGGATGAGAGGATAGGAGGTTAATTGATCCTTAGCCTATCCAATTTTGAACTCATAGGAGGAGATAAGAGATGGGATCCTTCTAGAATGATCTAGAATCAAGGAATATTCCCAGAAACCTACGCAAATTTCGTTCAATCTCACCCATCGCTGGTCAAAGAGGGCCTAAGTGCATTGTAGTGTAGACCAAAATAGCTTTCCTGCTCTGCAGTGCAGTTACCCCTGACCAAAGCTACGGTGGTGTCTTAAGGAAGCATTTTAGCAAGGCTTCAGGTTAGGAAACTTTCATGGATGGAAGAATTCAATGAGATGACTTCTTTAGGGCATGTAACAACTGAATTAGGGTTTGATGAGCCCTAATTGCAGTGATCTGAATGTTGGGAGTGATGTACCCAAATAAACCTGTAACAGTTTCCCCCTAAAGCATGAAGTCGAAAATGATAATGTCAAGTGATATGCTTTACGATGTGACGGGGAGGATCTAAAGTGGACAGTGACCTGCATCGATTATAATGCATATTGTCATGATATTTTGAACTTTTCATGAATTGTTGAGGGAATGAATACCCATACTCAACATATAAACTTTTCATTACATGTACATAGATAGTCATCTATAAATATAGACCCATGATAGGATGACCATCCATGTAAAGCCATTGTATAGATGATTTAGTACTCTCCTGAAATCACAGCCCGGATGGATGAAAATAGATCCGGGGTCTTCTATCTTGTCCAATCATTCACTCAAGTATGAGTCTAACAATGTGAATATATGATCTGAAGTCGAACATGGGAAGACACCGTCTAATTACCGGCCAATGATAAGCCGTTAACAGACGAAAGAGAGATCACCAATAATGATAATGATTCTCAAGTTACTGCAGTACATTCTGCATGTGTGAATAATTTTTTTGATGTTGAACACCACACAAAGTATTTCGGTCAAAGAACAGTGATGTCAACCTATCGTCGGAAGCGAGAAACTTGCCATTGATGTATGCAAGCCCCAAGGTACTGGAAGCGTGTTTCTAAGTCAACTTCTTGGATAATGTGCTGATGTCGACACGAAGAGACCTGTTGTAGGAGGGCCTTGAGGTATCCCCCATCAACAACACGAAACGAGTGTAATGATTTTGAAGACATAATTTGACTGACAACACAAGGTTCAGGAATGGCGGTCATGAAAATGAAGGTTTATGAGTATTGCAAAGGATGAAGTTTACTGAGTGACTTCTCTTGAACATGTCAGCGACACTGAATGAATTGGCAGCATTGACCTAAAACCAATGTGATGGATGGTGTGATAGACCATAGGTATGATAACCATGAAGCAGATAACACAACCCAAATAGTCATAGAGATGAAGTGAAAGTGTCATGTTCAAGAGCGACTTGCTACCATAAAGTGATTTATCTCTTTTCCCATTTTCCCCAGTCATTGTTGACCAGTACCTCTTTATTTTTTTAAACAAGCTTGAGGAGGATAACATATGCTTGTAGTATAATTCCACCCTTTGGGTGAATCCATCACTATGTGATGTTTTAACGAGTCTAACGAAGGTGAAACTCGGTCTTGTCATGATGGACAATTTTGTCACTATTTGATGTTTTAACGAGTTTAACGACAATGAGAACTCGGTCCTTTTCATGTTTAGAGATTTTTAAAAGGGACAAAAATAAAACTCCAGAAGTTATTTTTCGTAAATTTGTCTCTCAAATTTGAAAAAAGTGTAAAATAATACAAGAGAGAACCTATTGACCATGTTCGATCAATGTATTCATTTTTCGTAAGTAATCTATCTCAATCTAGAAAATGGTTAAACTTATACTGAGTAGATGTCGTTTCCAATTCATTTACGAGCTAAAAAGGACAAGCGCTCGACAATATTTTCATATTTTGAGAGTCTGAAAAGAGCTTAAAGAGGACTCCACTTACCGGAACGAGTGGTGTCTAGGATAGCAATTGGTTCAGGTGATGTTGGAACTTCTCAAAACATGTAATGGTCAAGAGGCTGGCTAATAAAACTACTCATTGCAACTATTCCCTAGGAAAGGAAAAACAACCAAGTGAAAATGTATGATCGGCCAAGCAGATAGTGACGATGGAATGAGAAAAACCAAGGCTCATATGATGGAAGAGGCTGACAGAATGGCAATGATGAGGGTTAAAATGGACATGGGTTCATTTTTACACAAACTTGAACCATAGGGAACTATGCTTGGGTTCAGTTTCATGTTTTCACAAGCTTGAAATGAAAAACTATGCTTGGATTCAGTTTCACGTTTACACAAGCTTGAAACGAAAAACTATGCTTGAGATTGGTTTACATGCCCTGAGCATGATGACTCGATTCTAGGTGCATTGAAATGAAAAACTATGCTTGAGATTGTTTTACATGCCCCCAACATGATGACTCGATTCTAGGCGCATTTCCCCCAAGCCTCATTACATTCGCCTAAGTAGACTACTCATGGCTATCAAGTGGATAGAATGAAGGTTCATTTATGAGATTTTGGAAAGTCTCGACTGGGATTTTATGAGATATTAATCAAATACTTGGATTGGAACTTTACTCCTGGGGACCTTGTTTCATTTTTTAATGAGCTTGACATAAGACAAGGAACTTTGCTCATATTCCTTGTTTCATTTTTTAACAAGCTTGACACAAGACAAGGAACTATGCTCTGGGACCTATTGATCCGGATTTAAACAGGAACGCAACAAATTACAGAGATAACCATAAATACAGAGATGAGATAACCATAAATACTGAGATGCAGCGGAAATAATACTTCATTTCATTACTGTAAAAATACTGACATGTGCTTACAAACAGAAATGGAAAGAAACCAGCTAGGGCGATGGTAGCTTATCTCTGAGAAGAGATGTGGCGGCTGCATGCCTCTGAACTGTTCTGAACTATATTACAATGAGGCTCGAAGGCCTATTTATTGTTGAGAAACAATGGAAAACCCTTCACATCCCGAAACCTAACCCTAGAAGATGAAATGCCAAATTGTGGGCCCCGTTTGGGTAAATTGGTACATCAATTTCCCGGGGTCGTAACTTTGGCATAGGATAGCTCGTTAGAAAGATCTATCCGAGTACTACAACTTTGGGAGGCAACATGGGTCCATGGATCCATGTTTCCCAGATTCCCAAAAAAACGTTGTTTAGGGCCTCAAAACGACTCCGGAAGTTCAGGACTCGAAAAACTGCTAAAAATAGTAAACTGTGCTACAATTTAGGAAACTGAAAAAGCTAAAAGAGACAGTTGTGGGGGTCCAAATGGGATAGGTGGGTGGCCACCAACATCCACCTGGATCACCTATTTCATTTTTTAATGAGGCTGACACAGTAAAAGAACTATCCTACCTAGAATATCCTATCTTGTAAGTTTGTCCCATAGGATCTAATAGTTGTTTCCAGGAAAAGTAGTGTCTTTTCGATCTGCTAGTCCCACTAAGATTGGTAGCTATCTCAGAAACAAATAGTCAAAGCAATTTGTGATTTCCTTTATGTATGTTAGATAAGAGAGAAGCAAAGAGGACCAACCTGGATCTTCTGCTTGACTCCTTGCTTGATTTCTCTCTCCTTTGGTAGAGCTTCCAACTCCTCTCCTACTTGTCCCACTTTAGAGAATACCTGGAGAGAAAGTAACAAAACACCATCAAAGCATCTTCATCCATAATATCATAAACAATGCAGAATCAAAAATACATTGAGCATACATTTGCATTGACAAATAACAAGATTCACAAATACACGAATGTATGGAGGAAAACTCAAAGAACTTTATTAAATTAGAAGGGAAAATTAAAACCCAGCGGTTTGGTCTAGCATCATACTCCCAGCATCAAAACCCTCTTAACCTCATGAAAAGAAAGATCACCCAACGATTCAATGTCTCTTCTAAAATATAAACCAACAACAATTCCTTACAAATTACAAAATTCTAGCCTCTAGATCTCTCAGATGAGTGATCCATTTATAGATGTCTTCAAGGGTGTGAGTCAGCTCTAGGTTTTTTATTAGTGTCATTCCACTGATAGTTCTTGGTTCGACTTGGAGATTTCATTGATCTCTTACTCATCCCTGGGCAAATTCAGAGAGGCAAGTGTCATAGGAGAAGTTTCTAAAAGATTCCATGAGCATCCACTTAGCAAACTGTCTCAGCCATTTGTCCATTCTCGCTCATCGCACCCTATAGAAGGCCTCTTCAGTATGCATCGCACCTGGCTAGTGTAGGAGCTAGTATGCATCGCACCTTGATAGTGGAGCAGTCAGTATGGTCCAATTTTGGCCAATTCTGAGTAGTTTTTCAGGTGGAACTTCTGGGAAATGATGTAATCAGTTGACCATGATCCTTTAGGGTATGAAACAACACTTTTAGGGGTTAAAGAGCCCTTGGTTTATTGACATATGTGATTGGGTTTGAAGTGCCCAAATATGTCTATAACAATAGTTGCTAAGTGATTTACATGTATCCGCCTTCTAAGAGCATATGCCACCCTATTATCCTTTCATTTGACATACATGATCTCGAAGTCAAACTTACTAATTATGGCCAACCATCTGGCTTGTTGAGCATTCAGATTCGATTGGTCAAACAAATACCTCAACCCAATGTGATCACTTAGCAGTACAAACCTCCTACCAAGAAGATAGTGCCTCCACATGTTCAATGCATATATGATTACTTCTAACTCAAGATCATGTGTCAGGTAGTTCTACTCGTGCTCATTTAGTTTTCATGACTTGTAGCATACCACCTATCCACCCTGCATAAGGACTCCACCAAGTCCTCTTTTGCAAGCATATGTACATAGTACAAACTCCTTGTTTGGATTTGCAATCTTTGACACTGGTGCATGTGTCAAAAACTGCTTAAGCTACTCAAAACTGGCGTCAAGCGTCACACTCCTTTGTCCATTCAAACTTCTTACCTTACCTTTGTAATGATGTAATAGGATAAGACATCTATAAGAAGTTCCTGATGAACCTCTTATAATAGCCTTCCAACCCCATGAAAGCTCCAACCCCATCCACATTCCTAGGAGATACACACTCCATGATGGCCCTTATATTTTTTGGATCTACTGCAATTCCCTGATTGGAGACAACATGTCCCATGTAATGTACCTCAGTCTAAGAGAAACTACACTTTCTGCACTTAGCATACAACTGATGCTCTCTCAACAATATCAACACTGCTACTAAATGCTTAGCATTCTCTTCTTCATTTTTAGAATATAAAAATATGTCATCAATGAACACAATAAAAAACTTATCCAAATATGGATGCAAAACACTATTCATTGAGCACATAAATGTAGCTGGAGCATTAATCAAACCGAATGGAACTACAACATACTCATAATGCCTATATCTGGCTTGGAAATTTGTCTTGTAAATTTCCTCCTCTTTGATGCATACCTGGTGGTATGTTGATCTCAAATCAATCTTTGAGAACATCGTTTCTCCCTTAAATTTGATCGAACAAGTCATCAATCCTTGGTAATGGATGTTGAGAAATCTAGGGCATTAGTATTAACTGATTTCTCTTCTATTAGTGATTGCTTGTGAATGCTTTATTACTTGTTTAGATTAGGATATTATTTACGTTATATTCTTAGAGTTCTTCTTCATCAAACAATAACCAATTCATGAATATAAATAGACAAGAGACACAACATGTAGGCTATGAGCCAGTGCCAAAACCTCTCACTCTTTAGGAGGAAAACCCACACAAATTATTCTTATAGAGATTCCAATTAAAGAATACCAAGACCAAGACCCTTGACCTATTAGCCACTCCAAAACCAACCCACAAGTCCTCTTGACTGTCTTCTCTTCCTATTGAATCTTCTTCCTCTTTGATCTTCTAAGCATTGAGACATTGACATCACTGAGATCTCATCTAGATCTCTTCTCGTGAGACCTTCTTATTGTTATCATCTATGAATTGTGATTGTACCAAACTGTTATTTCTTCAAGAAATATTTTTGCACTTGATGTGATACCTAGACAAAGAGACTCTTCACTGTAGGAAGCATCTCGTTGTCCCTTTATCTTTCTTCAGAAACTCATGTGATTAGATTCGAATATATCTTGCTTTCACTGTGTATCGAGCTTCAAAAATATCTGAATTGTGTTATATTGACCCTTCAATACTCCTTGTTGTCACTCTGATCTGAACATAAGAGGGATCCAAATTACCTACCCAATCTCCATTCTTGTTCCTTACAGTGAGGTGTTTTCTCACATCCGAACTTTGTAATTACTCTTTAAAATCTTAGAGGTATCCGAAGTCTTCTCACTATGCTAGAGATCCAAAATTATCTATTTTACCCAACTGAAAAAACTCAGAGATATATGCGAAATCTTCTTACTATGGAATAGGATGAGATGGGTATATATAGTAGTATGTCCCTATATATAGGCCAACATGAGTTTATGAACTGGTGTATCTCCATAACGTGAGCCGACATGAGTTGTTATTTCATTTTTCATGCTGACATAGGAAGATGATGATTGTTCTTGTCTTTGGAGGGATATTTGCTAAAATATATTTGACATATCTTTTATACATGACACTGACCTTTTAAAAATCCTAAGGCTCTCAATGGGAGCCATATAAAAATAAATTTCTTTCTCATGAAACCCGTGAAGCAAGGCATTACGAAAATTATTTCTTCTTTATTTCATTTACAAAATCACAATTACAATGTCATTATGAAGACTGAACCTAGTTGCAGTTTACAACACTCCCTCTTAACTATGGAGGTATTCATAATGGTACTTGGTCATTCTCAATATGAAGAATTTCTCTTAAGAAGAATCAGTTTGGTAACCCATTTGTTTAGCATCATAGCAACCAACATTGTTACATTTCAAGGCCTTGACTAACAACTCTATCTCTCCATAAGATCAGAGCTCAATTCTGGCGAGACCAATGATTTATAGACACTCTCATTATTGTCTCTCTTGGAGCATATTCTACCCTGGTACTAAGGATATGTTCCATGAGAAACATTCTTGCCTTGGATTCCCCTAACCCTTGAAGAATATTGGTCCTCCACGACTACCCTTCTATTGGATGCCCTATCTCATCCTAAAAGAGTATTGGATGCCAAATGATTACCCAATACTCATTCTGTCTTCCCAAGTGAAGACTAGAATATGTATCTATTTCTCTCTCTCAATTAGAGAGGACATATCTATTCCATCAAAGGAATTTACTCATCCATACACAAGGAATGTACCTAATATCCCTCTTGGCTTAGGAATTTCCAAGTTTCTTCCAAGTAAGAAATTTTCAAGGATCCCTCTCAAAATAGGGACCTTCAACAACTTCTCAGGTGGAGATGATGGGGTAACCAGCTGCTTGAAGAACTCCTTCCTTTGATGTCATGAATTTTTTCTTTGTTTTGGAGTCTTCAACTTTTGGGGACTTCTTCATAGGGCACAGACAATCCATCACTTTCATCCATCAGTCACGTCATCATTCGTTTAATTGGAAAGTGATTCATTAGTCTTCATCTGACATTGCTTCATATTTTGCTACCTTCATCAGGATTTATTTTCTGGAAGTTTCTTGAATCCTTATACAAGGTTCTTCATGGAAGACATTCATAGTTCTTCCCTTCGGTAGTCCTGCATTAGCCCATCCAGATACTTGTTCAAAAATAATAAATGAACACTTAAAAATCAAAATAACCTTTATGATGGTACTTCATCATGACATCTTCCAATTTTCATTATCATCTTGCATACATGTTGACATATCTCCCAAAGATATTCGTTGTCAAGGATCTCCATATTTTCCAGACTTCCATCAGAGAGTTCATATCTTTCAAGGATATTTCCTAGTCAAATCTTCTTGGTTTTCAAGATGTTGATAACCTTTAGCGTGGTTGCATATTTCGTGGTTGATTGTTGGCATTATGACTCAGATTTGACATAGGTATTGTCCTTGATGGCAACTCACTCAGATGACAAATTGTAGTTCAGCAGGTTAACAGCTTAGAGTTATAGATCAAACTTCACAGAATGAGGAAAGAGAAGTATATGCAGGTTCACCTTGACAAAGTAGTGTATACATGCGGGTTAACAAACCAAAAGGTGCGTATAACGTACACATTCAGTTTCACAGAAGGAAAGGTGCATACATGATGGAAATATAAGTTTTGGTCCATGGTATTTGCTCCATGGTATTTTGATCCATGGTATTGGTCCAAAGTATTGATCCTAGGTATTTGGTCCAAGGTATTGGTCTTAAGTGGTTTTGGACCATGGTATTGAGAAAGGCCTAACACTATATAAGGAGAAGAAGATCATTAGGCCAAAGGTACTCAAGGATAGAATATCTGATGATGAGCGAGATCTAGTGTACAGGTTATTGGGTTATGGTGCATAGATGGATCTGAACCAAGGATGAACCTTAGCGCTTGATCAAGGATAAGATCTAATGATGGGTCAAGACCTTAAGGCTTGAAGTGAAATATATTTATGTGGTTTGATCATTTATCTGAATAACTAGCGCATGTTGTAGTCTGTAAATATGATGATCTGGGTATAACTGAAGTCTATAATTGTTGTAATGTTTAAATCATCATTTACAGATCTGTATGCAAGTTCACTTTAGAAAAGGTGCGTATATGTAGGTTTTAACCCTGTATAGAAATTACCTGCATATGAATTCTAAAACACAGAAAATAAACAATGCAATAGCATAACACATAAAACACATAAACATATATTTTCCCCTAGATTGCAAAACTGGGACTACCAGCTTGATTTTTCATTATGTTACTTTCAATGTTATAATACATATTTATACATGCCGAAGCATCCAATACCATGGACCGAAAAACCATCGCGTCTAAAAACATGTGCGAAAATCATGCACAAAACCATAGGTGGGTCTGCCCATCCTAACATAGGGTCTAAAAGGGTTACAGGTATGCCTCAAACCCCTTGTGACCCCCCCCGCTACACAATCGGCGCAACGAAGGGGGGCTATGCCCCCCCTAACCCCCCAGTTAACTACGTGGGCTAGTCGTGGAAAGAATATAACACAACCCAACAGTATACACGTTGGTTCTGCGTATCAAAACAGTGTATACATCTTAAGTTTGATTTGTAGATATGTATGCAGGTTCATCTTGAGAAAGGAGTGTATGCACGTAGGTTCAACACAGGGAAGTAGAGTATACCTTGTAAATATGTTTTAGCTGCTTCTGTTTGCTGTTGCATTGTTCTGGGTTCTGGCTTGGGTTCTGGTTACTGTATTCTGGTTACAACATTCTGAAAGATCAGATTGAAGGGTTGTCAAAGTGGTTGATTGATTCAGTGGTAAAAAGGAGATTGGTTGATGCAGATATATTTGATGATTGAATGATGTTATTAATGGATCCAGTCTGAAAATTTATGAAACGTGGTCCCTAAAAGAAAAGAGAAGGTTGTAGCCTTCTATAGGCTGGCACCTATGTACTAGTAAACATATCAGCTAGTACAAGATCTAGGGGGTTGTAGCTCCCTTCCAAGAAAATCTGGAGAACGAGAGAAGGTTGTAGCCTTCTGCAGGTAGAAACCTGTGTACTCGTATAAGTTTACACTAGTACAAAAATTGTAAAAAAGAGTTTTCTCAGTATTAAAAGAAGATAGAGACGATTGCAGTAGGTGGTTTTCACCCACATTGGGTTTCCACCTTATATCTTGTGTTCATGTGTGTGATTGTATGTTCTGTTTTACTACACCTGGTTACTGTTTATATGGTTCTAAGGCACTAATTAAAGATCAACATATGATGAATTAACTGAATCTTAAGTTTGCAGTATATACGCTAGTTTCCTTAACCACAGTTGCGTGTACATGCGAGTTCCACTAACTAAAGTATCGTATATAAATATGGTTATGGAAATGAAAAAGTATTGACTTGATAATACTAATTCACCCCCCCTCTCAGTATTATTTCCAACAATTGGTATCAGAGCAGGTCCTTCAGAAGAAGCTTGATCGCTTGAAGGAAGATCCATCATCATGAGTAATCAAGAAAGAGAGGGATCCATCAGACCTCCAATCTTTGATGGAAGCAACTTCGTTTATTGGAAGGTAAGAACCACAACCTATCTTCAATCTCTTGGAACAGATGTCTGGGAAATCGTGGAAGGAGGATATACATTTCCATCAGCAATTCCTACAGATGTGGCAGGTAAAAAGCAATATGAAACCAATGCCAAGGCTGTCAATACATTATTGGGAAGTCTATCACAATCAGAATTTGTCAAAGTTATGCAGCTCAAATCCGCCAAAGAAATATGGGACAAAATCATTCTAAGCTATGAAGGAGACACTCAGGTAAAATGTGCAAAACTGCAAACTCTCAGAATTCAATATGAAACTCTCAAAATGCACAATGATGAAAGTATAGCTAGTTACTTCTTATGTATAGATGAGATTTTTAATTGCATGAAGAATTTGGGTGAAGAGATAAAAGAAGTTACTTTAGTTGAAAAGGTTTTAAGATCCTTCTCTGCTAAGTTTGAATCAAAAGTATTTGCCATAAAACAAAAGAAGGATCTTCAAACTATTACTATGACACAGTTGCACGAAATCTTAACTGCTTTCGAGATGAGAAAAGGAGGTCCATTAGATATGAGAGAAGCTACATTTAAAGCTTTGGGAAAAGAAGAACTTAATCAATCAGGACATATTTCAGAAGGAGAAGAAGAAGCAAACTTTGTCAAGAACCTTCAACTGGGTTCCAGAAGATTCAAAGGTAAACTACCTTTCAAATGTTTTTCTTGTGGAAGATTCGGTCATTACGCTGCAAAATGTCATCATAAAGATAAGGTTGATAAAGGTAAGGAATCTACAAAATGGAACAGAAAATAAAATGTAAGTAAAAAGAGCTACTATACTCATGAAGATAGCGATGGTTTATCAAATAGTGATGAAGACGAAAATAACAATGAATATAGACTTTTGATGGCTAATGAAGATGATGATTTTTTAGATGCTTTAGATGAAGATGACCTTTATGAAGAAATCTCTAAACTCAAAATCTATTTAGAAGAAAAAAGTAATACCTTGACATTCCAACTTGCTAAAAGAGAAAAACACAATGAAAAGCTAGAATGTGAAATTGCGGGTCTAAGAAAGGATCTTGAGAAAACAAAAGCTCTCAATCTTAGATTTGCTAAAGGATCAGATACCTTAAATGAAATTATCAAAGTGCAGCGCTCTTCTCTGATAAAGACAGGTCTTGGATACTTTGAAGAAACATCTCAATCACAGAAGTCGTCAACCTGCACTAAAATCTATCATGATGCAGCAAAGAGCAGTGAACAGTTCGACAATCGTCAACAAAGGCATAAAGCAGATCACCAGGTGAATGAGGCTCAATTTACTTCAAGAATGAACAGAGACCAAAATCAACCTCAGGTAAACCAACTCAATTTTCTTCAAGGAATATCAATCAACAAGTTAGTAGAAGGAACTTCAACTACAATCATCAGGTCAGTAGATTCAATAATAGCAAGAACTTCTTTAATGGTGAATGTTTCTCATGTCATAATTTTGGACACAAAGCTTCTCAATGTTTTCCTTACAAAACTATCATGACTAGAGAAGCAAGAAATCAAAGAAATGTGATAGGGATCAAGAAAAGTTACTATAATAGCTTTTCTCTTCTTGAAAATGAAATGGAATGCTCAATCTATAACAACTTTGGCCATGAAGAATCTAAATGTAGGAGTAAATTTCGGCAAATGGCTCAAAAGGAGCAAACTCCATTGAATCCCAAAATATGGAGAAATAAAGAATTGCAAACAAAAAGATGTGGTATAGCCTTATATGCAGAAGGACAATAAAACCAGTGGTACATTGACAGTGGATGCTCAAAACACATGACAGGTGACAGAGAAAAACTACACTCATATAATTCCTTAGAAAAGGAAAAGAGTGTCTCATTTGGAAATGACACTCCCACTATCATAAAAGGTAAAAGCTCTGTTTTCTTGAAATAAAAAGTTAAAGCTAGGAATGTTATGTATGTTTATCACTTAAAGCACAATCTGTTGAGTGCGAGTCAAATGTGTGATCAGGGAAATGAAGTAGTGTTTTGATCAAATGGATGTGTTGTTCGAGAGCTTGATATAGGAGAAACTGTGATTAAAGGGACAAGAAATCCAAACAACCTATACATACTCAAGCGAGGACAAAAACAGTGCTATCTAAGCAAAAATGATGAACACTGGCTATGGCACAAAAGATTGGGGCATCTAAGTTTTTCTCAAACAAGAAAAGCATGCAGATTCCAGGCAGTTCGTGATCTTCCTGATATCAGCATTCCAGAAAATACAATATGCAAATCATGTCAATTTGGAAAGAAAACCATATCGCACTTCCCTGAAAAGGAAGGATCAGCTAGTAATCCTCTTGAACTTGTTCATACTAATTTATGTGGACCATTAAGGAAAAAGTCTCCTCGTGGAGAAGAATACTTTATATTGTTCATTGATGATTTTTCCAGAATGTGTTGGATACGACTTCTAAAGCATAAAGATGAAGCATTCGAAAATTTCAAAGCCTTCAAAGCTTTGGTTGAAAATGAATCAGATCACAAAATCAAATGCCTCAGATCTAATCGAGGAGGGGAATTTACTTTGGATGAATTCTTTGAATTTTGTGAATAACATGGAATAAAAAGGAAATTCTCCACTACAAGGACTCCTCAGCAAAATGGAGTGGTAGAAAAGATGAACAGAACTATTCAACAAATGGCTCGTGCTATGCTAGATGAGTCTGGAACTCCTGCAACCTTCTGGGGTGAAGCTGCATTCACTGCCGTCACTATTCTCAACCAAGAAAATGTTTGGGTAAATAGCACTCAAAATCCGCATGAACTTTGGTATGGTAAGACTCCTACTGTAAAATACTTCAAAATTTTTGGAAGCAAATGTTACATCAAAAGGACTGATGAAAAACTTGGTAAGTTTGAACCCAGAGTAGATGAAGGCATTCTCCTTGGTTATTCTTCCCGAAGTAAAGAATATAAATGTTATACTAAAAGACTTGGGAAAATTATTGAAAGTATTGATGTTGTGGTTGATGAAGCATGCAAGAATCTGTTGATGCCTCGAAAATCGCTGCAACAACATCGGGGATAACCACCCGGTCCGGACCTTAGTACAACTCCTTTTCCGTTTGGAATAGTGGCTCCGACTGGGGATAATGGGACCAGTTTCCCAGAAGTGGATAAATGGGATGGATGGGTGATTATAAACTACGCTAGCGACGAGTGAATAACTAAAACTATTAGCAAGAATATAATAACTATGATCTATCCCGGGGAATTATTGAGCTTTAAAGCGTAGCGTTTGATGGTCTGTGTCTAAAGACAGACATATAGATGACTCCATCTTTAAGGCATAGATATTAATTCATTCAACATTGTTGTGCCTAAATAGTTAAACAGAGCGATTAAAACAAAATTACTACACTTTATCATTTATATCATTGTCACATGCATGATTGAAAGGAAAGGCACATCGTAAAACATCCAATAGTGGAATGAATAAAGATCTTCCGTTACAGCGCATGCATATAATCAACAATAGCAAGAATAATCACATAACAATTCATATAAAAGGAATGAATTCAGACATAGATAGAAATACCATATGAGCTGCTTGACACTCCCAAATATCAATCGCTATTTGTAGTTCTTCCTTCAACGTAAAAACATCCTCAACAACGACAATAGTGCACAATTGCATAAAGAAGCTTCCTTGTTAAATTAAGAACAATTGGCCCAGTTTCATAAAAGAATATTGACTGAAGCACAATAGTGCAAACTTCAGTCTATTAAGTCTGTTACAAAACTTTACGACCCCTTCCAAAACAATGAAAGGGTCTATAAATACTAAACTAATCTAAATATCTAATAAACAGAAATCCTACATAATTGGCATCAATAAATATTGATCCTATTTCCTGGAGCGATCTGGCAATCAGCGACATGATTCATCAGGTAGGCTGCTTGCCTTTAAACCTGAGCTGACTTGTCGCAAGCATTGGCTCTACTTCAGGAGGTTTGTTGAGAAGCGAACTGAGCTGGGTAGCATAGGTGGCATCCTGAATGTCGGGAATTATACACCCGATTGCATCTGTCAAACACTTAAGGGCGGCTCTCTGTGTGTGCGGCTTAATCAGGAAAATCCAATATGCATCGAAGGTCAAACTGTTAACCCCAGCGATTAATCTCCCCTTTTCCTCCAAGTCAGGATAACACGTTTACTCCAACATGTTTGTTGTTGTTATCTTTCCAGGCGTACACTGGGAGATCATATTTGCCAAGTAGAGAGTGTTGTTAACCAGATCAACTAGGTTGCTGGAGGTTGATTTACACCTTGAAGCTGCCCTTTCTGCTTTCATCACCTGTGTGTTCTCTTTTGCCGTTCTTCTTTTTCTTTTCTCTGCCTCTCCTCCTGTTCCTTTTTATGATCCTTTGTTACTACCGGAGGTTCTTTTGATTGTTGCCGAACAGGCCCACTTGATGATGTCGCCGGGGTTGTTGCCAGTAAATCTAGAGGCAGAGTTTGCAACCTCTGTTCTCTAAGCTTATTGAAGTCAGTCAGCCCCTCATCATTATATTTCAATCGAGCAAGTTCTTTAGCTTGACCTATTGTTTCGACTGAAATGAATAGGTCGTCAAACCAATCTTCTTTGTGCTCAAATTTTGTCAATTTGGCCTGTTCTAATGCATTGTAGGAAACTTTCTTTGGATCATATGGCCTGTTTGGAATAGTCGCCAGAGTTAAAGGTTGAAGCTTTGTTGCTTCCTTTTCTGCATGTTTAAGATCATGCAGAGTATAGACACCACACCTGAAGGGAAAAGAGGGCTAGCCCCTCTTCTTTTCTTTCTTGAGAGTTTGTGTAACACTCTCAGCCGTAATCTGATAGGCGATTTCTCTTGCTAGCAACTTATCTGGTATATACAAAGGGAGAACATGTGGGTCGGCTTGGCTGCCGAAAACTCTTATGTATGTAAATCTCTCCTCCCCAAACCAACTTGCTACCGCTGTTATATCAAACGAAGCTTGATATGAAATCTTGGGAATGGGTTTGTCAAAAATAGAATAGTGAATAGGCACCATAAAGCCATTGCAGACTTGATACAAATGGTGCTTATAAGAGGTCTTCCATAGTTTTTGATGGTATATGTGGATGGCCATGGGATCTTGTGGCGTCCACCTCCAGCCGAGTACGGGGAATTCAGAATTGAAACATAATGTATCTAAGATATATGCACTGTAATAAAATGGGGGAATTTTCCTTTCTCTGACGATAGTCTGATGTCTAAAGTCACACACAGCTTGTGCTAATTTGTCAGAAAGGATGGTGGCCCAATCCATAATTATACCGTTTACAGTTGCCTCCATTAGAGGAACCATCTCTATGGTAAAATTAGCAGAGTCATGCAATCCCCATAATCTACACATCATTATCCCCGCATAGCAATAAGGAGAAGCCAGAGAGTCGACTGAGTACTTACCCGAAGATTCGTGCTTGTGTTTGGCTGGATTTTGTCTCCAATCCCAGATGGGTTCGGATTCAACTTCATTTTCATTTGCAAACTTCTCCAGGAATGCTTTATTATATATCTTCTCCGGCTCGGGCAAATGATACATTTGTCTTAAATCATCCGGCCTGAACGATCCGAAGATTCTCCCATCTCTAGTGTTGAAAGTTCTGTCCAAAATTGGGATTTCTTGAATCGCCCACCGCACTACATCTGTGTATGGGAGAATTTGCTCCCTAGCCGCTATTTTGTGAAGGAAAGAGTCGGCTAAATCTTTGAGAGTGAAATCAGACTTGCGAGTAAGATCCGCAGTAGCTTCTATTACTGTCTTCTCTGATTGTTTGGCTTCAATCAAATTGTAAGTGCCTTGCCAAGTGACTCTGGTGAGGCGCGTGCATGTAGTATCGGAAATTAAGCCCTTTTTCTTGTCCACCAGAGCTTGACCTGCTGCTGATGTAGTGGAGGCACCTGCGGTCTTCTTTGATTTCTTCCCCATCTTGTTTGAGTTTTCTCTTTCGGATGGATTCTGCACAGGGAGACAAATGTGCGTAATACAGAGACAACAATGAAAACTTGCAAGTGATGAGAACGTAAGTATAAGTGCATAATAAGGGATTAGTCTTTAAAAATAGGCGCGGGCACAATCCATGGAAAGATTTTAAGAATTATGATCTCATTGATTGGCCGTTTCCTGTCATGCCTTCAATGCCCATTATATCGTTATTCGGCTGAATGATTCACTTAAGCATGCAGTGGGCGTTTTGGCGGTTGAGTGCAGGTAAATGACTGCTTAACCGATCAAGCTTTAAATATGAATGAATTGCGATATCCCATCACTTAACAGCTTTTTATTGAAAACTGCGCTTTATCGCATCGCGTCGGGGGGATGAGGATTATAAAGTGCACATATAGTGTATCGCCGATCGCCGATAGCGATATCGGATCGCATCGGGGGTATGACCTGTGCGCCTTAATGATGTGCATTGGATATTGCCGATTGCCGACTGCCGATTGCATCGCATCGGGGGAAAAGCTTTGAGCATATTAAGACTTAAGTAAAGATCACCGCTGATATCCGATCGCCGATTTCGCATCGCATCGGGACTACTGGCATGGGGCGCTTTTGAAATGTGCATGGAGTTTTGCCGATCGCCGATTGCGATATCGCATCGGCGGAAATCAATGTGCCGCTTATTTATATTTCTTATGTCATTGCGATATGCGATCTTGCGATCACTTTATCGCATTGACAAAGATTGGCCTTATTTCTTTAAATGGTTTTTTTTTTTAAAAGGTTTTATAATATGAGTTCATTTGATTATCGGACCTTTTTGAATAATAAAAGTATTGATACCAATTAATCTTTAAAGGGACCCATTTCATATGTTAATATTTATAAATAAAAATGATATGAAATGGGGGGTTGTTGTAGAGCACAACAATTGGCGATTCGTTGGAAGAACCAGTTATCTTTGGAAATAATAGAAATACTTAAGCTTTTTCAAAATAGAGTTTCAATCAAAGGGGAAAATTCTAATATAACTAGATATACATGTATTCTGAATAAAATGAAACTTTTTTGTCAACTTCCTTCTCTTTTTAAGGGAACTAAAACATTCTAAGCTTTAAAATAGGCCTTTATTGGTTTATAATGATAAAATAGAATACCTTTCCAAATAAGCTTTTATAATGAACTCCTCTGTCATAGGTAGAGCCTCTGCTGCCAGCAAACATCTATAGTTTCGACAGGGATACCTTTTAACCATGTGATTGTTCATTGTCCCATCAATTAAGAGTGTGATTAACAGAATGAATTCAAAATATGTTTTCATATTTTGTTCCTCATTTCCTTTTCTGTTGTTGATAAGATAAAAAGTCATTGTCCTGGTTTGGTGGCCAACTATTGACAATGCCATTCACTGGTAGTAGTCTAACTGAACAAGCTGGCTCGTGATGAGACCCCTTGTCTTGTAATTTCAAGCCATTACCCTGTTTTGGTTTGCAGTATTGGTAATGTCAGATAAACTATTTCTTTATGAACATGGTATGCAGGCTTGTAATAAGACCTATTATCTTTAATATCTTATATTTTAGAATTACACTCTGAAAAATCATAAACTTTAGTGAATGGGATGAACAATCTTCTCCTTAAGAGTAAATGGATGACAGGGTAAGAGTTGAAGATGCTGAAATTGGATTGATTTCTATCTTGATATTGATAACCTTTTGAGACCAATTTGAAAACAGAAAATGATTTACAATATTTCTATGCTTTGAGAGGAGTTGACAAAACTTGAATTGTGATTTCAGAATATAATGATATCTAATTTCCTAGAAATTATCCCTTTTGGTTAAAAGTTCTATTATTTAAAAGCAAATGTTAATACTAGTTCTGTGGGACAACTTTTCAAACACAGCAAAAGGTCAATGGAAGATATCTCACAACCTTATTTTCTAAAAATCCTACAAACTATAAAATCCTACTGAAATGAAAGGAGAAGGGGTTACCTCCTCAGTTAAAGAATTTCTTCAAGATAAGGCCATTAACAGGGAGAGAATCTCTCAAACCTGATAAATCTTGCAATATAAAGGTTGAATGGCCTATCTTTTCACAGATCTGAAATGGTCCAAGCCACAACTTCTGGAACTTGGAGTGTTTACCCTTGCCCTCATGGGCTTTGTCCCATTTCAGAACTAAATCACCGACTTGGAATTGTTTTGAACCGGATGAGACTGAATCAAAAGCTACTTTGATGACTTGCTGATGTTTGGCATGGATAACCTTGGCTTTTTCTCTTTCCTCTTCTAATTTTAGAATTTGGTCATGTCTAAGCTGAATAGAAGAGGAAGGATTTTCCTCAATGAACTGAACTAGGGCTAAAGAAGGAAACACAAGATTTGTGGGCAGTACTGCTTCTTTTCCATACACAAGATTAAACGGAGAAGTTCCAATAGAAGATTTTTGTGTTATCCTATCAGCCCATAATGCAAACACTAAGGATTTGTGCCAATTTTTCTGATTTTGTTCGATAGTTCGCTTAATGATTTTGATCAAATTCTTATTAGTGGACTCTGCTAAACCATTTCCTTGGGGATAGTAATTAGCAGAATATTTTAACTTAAATCCTCTTTTGATAGCGAAATCAAACATAGCATTGCGTGAAAAGTAAGATGCATTATCAAAAACAAGAGCGTTTGGGACACCAAACCTGGTAATAATGAATTGATCTATGAATTCAATGATTGCTTCAGAATTTGTTGTCTTTAAAGGGATTGCCTCAACCCACTTAGTAAAATAATCGGTAGCAGTAAGGATATACTTATGCTGTTTTGAAGACGATGGAGTGATTTCCCCTATGATATCCAATCCCCATTGCTCAAATGGTTGTTCAATGTTGATTGGTTGCAGAGGGAAAGCTGATTTACGTTGTCTTCCACTAGTAGTTTGACAATTAAGACATTTTCTTACATACTCGTGGGCATCTTTAAACAGAGTAGGCCAATAGTAACCAGCATGAATAATTTTGTGAGCTGTTGTGTCAGCTCCGAAATGTCCTCCTGCTGGTCCATCATGTAACTCCTGTAAAACCTTTTGGGCTTCAGGTTTTTCAAGGCATCTTAACAAGATAGAATCATAATTTTGCCTAAAAAGCACGTCATCAATAATTGTAAAATTCTTCACTTTTAACCTAATGGCCCTTTTGTTTTTGTAAGACAAATTTGGTGGTGCATAACCATTCTTTAAATAAAATATTAAATCTGCATATTGAGATCCAGAATCAGTAACACTTATCTGATTGATTTCTTGAGTTTGATCTGTATCGCTTGATTCTGGAATGTTGGATGCTCCTGCCAATATCCTGCAAAAACCTTGACCTCTAACAATCTTTGCTAGCTTAATTTCTAAGTCATACTCTTGAAGCGTTGTGACCCAATTTGCCCTTTTTTCACCCATCTCTTTTTGGATTAATAGTTGCCTAACTGCCGGGAAAGGAACTATCACTTTTGTATGGGTTTTCAAAAGGAAGGGTCTATAATGTTTGACTGCTTTAAATACAACAAAGGCTTGTTTTTCTACATCAGAGTAATTTAATTCAGCACCCTGAAGATTTGAGCTGAAGAACGAAATGGGTGCTTCCAAATTGTGTTCATTTAGTTGCGTGAGTACTGCAGCATAAGATACGTCGGATGCAATTGTATACAATGTAAAATGATTAGAAAAATTTGGAGTATTCAAGGCTGGGGCATTGATTATTGATTGTTTGATTATATCAAAAGCTTGCTTTTCTGCTGATCCCCACTTGAAGACTGAATTCTTCTTGATCATTGTTTGAAGTGGTAAAATAATTTGAGAAAAATCAGGAACAAATCTTTTAACAAAATTGATCTGGCCTAGAAATGACTGCATCGACTTTTTATTGTGTGGGAAAGGGATTTCAAAGATTTCTTTGATCCGATCAGGGTCGATATAAATGCCATCTTTGGATACAATAAAACCTAAGAGTTTTTCTTGATCAAGAGCAAAGAAAGACTTCTTAGGGTTAAGAGAAATACCATATCTTTTGCAACGCTGAAAGATTTGATTTAGATCATGCAAATGATTATACTTCTTCTTAGAGAATACAGTAATATCGTCTAGATAGATGACTATTGTTCTATTAATCAACCCTCTAAAGGCTATATCCATAGCTCTTTGGAATGTCGCTCCTGCATTTATAAGTCCGAAAGGCATTTTCTGATATGCGTATGTTCCCCATTTTGTCCTGAATGTGGTTTTAAGTTGGTCATCAGGATGAACCAGAACTTGGTTATATCCTGAGAATCCATCAAGAAAAGACATCAATTCAGAGCCTGCTACTGATTGGAGTATTTGCTCCATAGTAGGTAATGGGAAGTTGTCTTTCAAGCTCGCTTTGTTTAAATTTCTGAAATCAATACAAATTCGAATGTCGCCATTTTTCTTTTTGACTGGCACCATATTAGAGACCCAGTTTGAGTGTCGGACAGGAAAAATAATCTTGGCTTTCAAGAGTTTGTTAAGTTCCGACTTTATCTGGCTCTCTAAATTTGGATGTATTTTCCTTAACTTCTGCTGAATTGGTTTCTGATCAGGAAGCATTGGAATGATATGCTGGATAATGGATGTATCATATGTCTTCAAATCATCATACTTCCATGCAAAGACCTGTTTGTTTTTTCTTAACAGTTTAATGAATGCCTCCTTCTCTTCCAAGGCAAGTCCTAATCCTAAATTGATGTTTTGAGGAGCATGGTCAGTACCTAGATTTATCAATTCAAACCTAAGGGTAGAACTTTGGAGCTTTGCATTAATTACAGGTTTAAACCTGTCTTTGATATCATAAAGATCCTCAAGCTTTACCACTGGTTTAGGAATTGAATTTTCCTGAGGTGTTTCTTTCATTTGTAGATCATGGTCATTTTCCTCAATAATTTGATCGTCATAGGACTTTTTAGAAGTTAGAAATTGCAAAATATCTTCATCATGGTTAAATACTCTCCAATTAGTGACACTGTCGGGAATTGAAGGCCTAAAAAGTAATTCTACAGAAAATCTATCAGGGCTGTAGTCTTCAGAGGGTAGAAGCTTGGAAGCTACATTGGCTAGTAGGCCGGCTGCCAAGTTTTGCGACATGGGAATGGAGGAAATGTTAAATGCTGAAAAGTGTGAGGTAAGATCCTGTACTAGCGATTGATAATGCTTGAGGTGATTTGAAAGACAATGGATTGCATTTCTCACCTGTTTAAAAATAATTTCCGAATCGCCGAATACCTTTAGATATTGCACCTTAAGGCCGATTGCTTTATATAATCCTTGGACTAAAGCTTCATATTCGGCTGTGTTGTTAGTGCATTCAAATTCTAACATACAAGACATCATTGTCTTTTGTCCTTGTGGACTAACCAAAATGCAACCTGCTCCTGAGCCCTCACTGGACTTAGAGCCATCAAAATATAAAGACCAAAATAAAGAGGTATTAACAAAAGTATTTATAATTTTCTCAGCATCATTGAAACATCTAGACTTATCAGTTTGTGAAAATTTTTCAAAATGATTGACTGAAAAAGGAGATGGTTGGGCAACAAAGTTGCCGAAGAATGACTCTGACGAATAATTCCCCAAAATGTTGTTGTTGAATGCTACAGGTTGGTTTTCTTGCTCAAATTCAGTAACTGTGTGGGTCATGTGCTTCTCTTGATCGATCCTTATTTGATTTGGCTTCCCCTTATAGGGAAGCCACATATGTGACCAATCGGTGGAAATATACCCATGCAATTTCTCGAACCAATCCCTACTCAGAATTAAAGCATAAAATTCAGGTATATCAGCTATTAAGATGTCAATCCTCTGTACAATTCTGGGATCGGCAGACAACCTGATAGTTACGGAATTAATTTCTCCCACAACTTGCACTTTGGTCCTGTCCAACTGTACAATATGAATAGCAGACTTCTGGGGTTCAATGTTCAGTTTAGAGCAAACTGAAGCTGGCATTATGTTGGATGATGCCCCTGAGTCAATTAAGCAGTTGTGCAGGTTTCTGTTATAAATCTCATAGGTCAGCAGGAAGGGTGGAGTATGAGAATTCGATCTATCTCCGATTAGAACTGAATCGGTAGCTTCAACCATACCTGGAGGAGGTTGGCCTGAATCATTAGCAGCTTTTGCACTGGGAAGGGGTGTAGAGGGGACAACATTCAATTCTTTAAGAAGTAAGTTTTGCTGATGCTTTAATTTACTAAGTTCAAACATAGTTATGTTTGC
The DNA here is from genome assembly GCA_031772625.1 of Pinus tabuliformis. Classification (NCBI taxonomy): domain Eukaryota; kingdom Viridiplantae; phylum Streptophyta; class Pinopsida; order Pinales; family Pinaceae; genus Pinus; species Pinus tabuliformis. Next base: position 892,719,834 of record CM062813.1, read on the forward strand.
TTTAGTTTTCTTCATGTCATCAACAATGTTATATTCCATTGAATCAGATACCACTAATGTTTTAGATGTTGAAGGAGAATTAGAAGTTGAAGGCTGGCTTTGGGGAACTACTACAGGTGATTTCTTTGGAGGAACTTTTTCCTTTGTTGTGGTAGCACCTGCACTCCTTTTCTTTGAAGTTGCCTGGGCAGGTTCAGAAGTACTTTTACTTCTAGTAGTAACCGGAAAGGATTCTTCTTCTTATCGGTATCAGAGTTGGGGAGTATAAAATCCCACATTCCGTGGCATTCAGCTACTTCTTCTTCATCATCAGTTTGTGAGGTTATTTCCTCTTCCTCTTCTTCTTGCTCTGAATCTGCGTTAGATATGACATTCGGTGGCTTTGTTTTAGTTTTCTTATAAATCCTAAATGGTCTTTTGTTTGAGGTTTCGGCCACCTGCTTCTTTATTTCGACCATTTCGTTAGACAAAGTTTTCAGGACTTTTTGCAAACCCTCCATGTCATATGGGTCTTTTGGGGTTTTCTTCTTGGAATCTTCTTTAAATGAGACTTTTTTGGCTTTTCTGTCTTCCAAAGCAACTTTCTTCTCTAGAGCATTAATGCGCTTTTCCACAGCAAGTGCTTCTCTCATGTTTTTAGCTAAGGTAGGTTTCCCAGCCCTGTCTACAAAGATGGCTATATTGGCAGGTAGGGCAGTAATATACCATTCGCTTCGAATTTGTTTACTTGGTTTGGAAGCTGTAGGGATTTTATTCAGGAGTTTATTAAATCTAGCATTAAATTCCTTTATTGGTTCCCTATGCTCTATTCTCAGATTGGAGAGGTCGTTTATTAAAGTGGCTAAGGACCTATCATCTCCATATTTGGTAAGAAACTGCTCTTGGAAAGTGTTCCAACTGGTAATTGAACCAGAGGGTAAGGAAAAATACCAGGATCCTGCTGATCCTTACAAGGTGTAAGGGAAGAGTCTTACAACAACATCTTGTTCTGTCACTCCTTTCAAGTTAACTGCTAACATAAAATTATTAATGTGTTCTTCAGCCTGGGTCCCATCATCTGGGTTAAATTTAGGTAGCCATTTTTCAGGAGCATCTGGTAAAGGATGCAATGGTGCAGGCATGTTGACTGCACCTGGCCTGGTCCATGGGTCTGCCATTATAATTACAGCAGTGGTTGATACTACTGTTGGAATTCCAGATGTATGGGAAGAAATTAATGCTGAGGAGTGAGCAGGTTGGGATGTTGAGGCTTCTAATCCCTGGTGAACGACAATATGTAATGGGGAAGTGGATGGTTGACTTTGCAGAGGGGAAGATGCAATGGAGGATGTGGATGAAAGCACTTCACTATCAGATCTTTCAGTAATTTTCTTTGCCTTTTTCCTTTTGGGTAAAGGGAACTCAGTGGGTTCAATACTGAGTTTTTCGCTCTAAAGTCTGGTGAGAGGATGAGTTAAATTGAACTGCGAAGTCGCACTGCTTTGTGATACCTCAGATTTCTGTGGTGAAATCGAGAAGCTCTGAAGTTTGTGGATAAGAGACTGGACTTCAGGTGATTCAAGACTTAATTGTTTTGGAGTATGATGAGTTTGAGCAGTGGTAGTTGATTCCCCTTCTCCTTGTTTGGATACCGGCGAACCGGTATGCAAATGGGAAGATCGAGGGGATACAGAGGGAGAATTACTCTTGGAATGGCTTATAGGTTTTGACTTATGTGCCATTCACAGTTGATGGCCCTCCTTCTAGCGCCAAAAATTTTGATGCCTCGAAAATCGCTGCAACAACATCGGGGATAACCACCCGGTCCGGACCTTAGTACAGCTCCTTTTCCGTTTGGAATAGTGGCTCCGACTGGGGATAATGGGACCAGTTTCCCAGAAGTGGATAAATGGGATGGATGGGTGATTATAAACTACGCTAGTGACGAGCGAATAACTAAAACTATCAGCAAGAATATAATAACTATGATCTATCCCGGGGACTTATTGAGCTTTAAAGCGTAGCGTTTGATGGTCTGTGTCTAAAGACAGGCATATAGATGACTCCATCTTTAAGGCATAGATATTAATTCATTCAAGATTGCTGTGCCTAAATAGTTAAACAGAGCGATTAAAACAAAATTACTACACTTTATCATTTATATCATTGTCACATGCATGATTGAAAGGAAAGGCACATCGTAAAACATCCAATAGTGGAATGAATAAAGATCTGTCATTACAGCGCATGCATATAATCAACAATAGCAAGAATAATCACATAACAATTCATATAAAAGGAATGAATTCAGACATAGATAGAAATACCATATGAGCTGCTTGACACTCCCAAATATCAATCACTATTTGTAGTTCTTCCTTCAACGCAAAAACATCCTCAACAACGACAATAGTGCACAATTGCATAAAGAAGCTTCCTTGTTAAATTAAGAACAATTGGCCCAGTTTCATAAAAGAATATTGACTGAAGCACAATAGTGCAAACTTCAGTCTATTAAGTCTGTTACAAAACTTTACGACCCCTTCCAAAACAATGAAAGGGTCTATAAATACTAAACTAATCTAAATATCTAATAAACAGAAATCCTACATAATTGGCATCAATAAATATTGATCCTATTTCCTGGAGCGATCTGGCAATCAGCGACATGATTCATCAGGTAGGCTGCTTGCCTTTAAACCTGAGCTGACTTGTCGCAAGCATTGGCTCTACTTCAGGAGGTTTGTTGAGAAGTGAACTGAGCTGGGTAGCATAGGTGGCATCCTGAATGTCAGGAATTATACACCCGATTGCATCTGTCAAACACTTAAGGGCAGCTCTCTGTGTGTGCGGCTTAATCAGGAAAAGCCAATATGCATCGAAGGTCAAACTGTTAACCCCAGCGATTAATCTCCCCTTTTCCTCCAAGTCAGGATAACACGTTTGCTCCAACATGTTTGTTGTTGTTATCTTTCTAGGCGTACATTGGGAGATCATATTTGCCAAGTAGAGAGTGTTGTTAACCAGATCAACTAGGTTGCTGGAGGTTGATTTACACCTTGAAGCTGCCCTTTCTGCTTTCATCACCTGTGTGTTCTCTTTTTCCGTTCTTCTTTTTCTTTTCTCTGCCTCTCCTCCTGTTCCTTTTTATGATCCTTTGTTACTATCGGAGGTTCTTTTGATTGTTGCCGAACAGGCCCACTTGATGATGTCGCCGGGGTTGTTGCCAGTAAATCTAGAGGCAGAGTTTGCAACCTCTGTTCTCTAAACTTATTGAAGTCAGTCAGCCCCTCATCATTATATTTCAATCGAGCAAGTTCTTTAGCTTGACCTATTGTTTCGACTGAAACGAATAGGTCATCAAACCAATCTTCTTTGTGCTCAAATTTTGTGAATTTGGCCTGTTCTAATGCATTGTAGGCAACTTTCTTTGGATCATATGGCCTGTTTGGAATAGTCGCCAGAGTTAAAGATTGAAGCTTTGTTTCTTCCTTTTCTGCATGTTTAAGATCATGCAGAGTATAGACACCACACCTGAAGGGAAAAGAGGGCCAACCCCTCTTCTTTTCTTTCTTGAGAGTTTGTGTAACACTCTCAGCCGTAATCTGATAGGCGATTTCTCTTGCTAACAACTTATCTGGTATATACAAAGGGAGAACATGTGGGTCGGCTTGGCTGCCGAAAACTCTTATGTATGTAAATCTCTCCTCCCCAAACCAACTTGCTACCACTGTTATATCAAACGAAGCTTGATATGAAATCTTGGGAATGGGTTTGTCAAAAATAGAATAGTGAATAGGCACCATAAAGCCATTGCAGACTTGATACAGATGGTGCTGATAAGAGGTCTTCCATAGTTTCTGATGGTATATGTGGATGGTCGTGGGATCTTGTGGCGTCCACCTCCAGCCGAGTACGGGGAATTCAGAATTGAAACATAATGTATCTAAGATATATGCACTGTAATAAAATGGGGGAATTTTCCTTTCTGTGACGATAGTCTGATGTCTAAAGTCACGCACAACTTGTGCTAATTTGTCAGAAAGGATGGTGGCCCAATCCATAATTATACCGTTTACAGCTGCCTCCATTAGAGGAACCATCTCTATGGTAAAATTAGCAGAGTCATGCAATCCCCATAATCTACACATCATTATCCCCGCATAGCAATAAGGAGAAGCCAGAGAGTTGACTGAGTACTTACCCGAAGATTCGTGCTTGTGTTTGGCTGGATTTTGTCTCCAATCCCGGATGGGTTCGGATTCAACTTCATTTTCATTTGCAAACTTCTCCAGGAATGCTTTATTATATATCTTCTCCGGCTCGGGCAAATGATACATTTGTCTTAAATCATCCGGCCTGAACGATCCGAAGATTCTCCCATCTCTAGTGTTGAAAGTTCTGTCCAAAATTTGGATTTCTTGAATTGCCCACCGCACTACATCTGTGTATGGGAGAATTTGCTCCCTAGCCGCTATTCTGTGAAGGAAAGAGTCGGCTAAATCTTTGAGAGTGCAATCAGACTTGCGAGTAGGATCCGCAGTAGCTTCTATTACTGTCTTTTCTGGTTGTTCGGCTTCAATCAAATTGTAAGTGCCTTGCCAAGTGACTCTGGTGAGGCCCGTGCATGTAGTATCGGAAATTAAGCCTTTTTTCTTGTCCAGCAGAGCTTGACCTGCTGCTGATGTAGTGGAGGCGCCTGCAGTCTTGTTTGATTTCTTCCCCATCTTGTTTGAGTTTTCTCTTTCGGATGGATTCTGCACAGGGAGACAAATGTGCGTAATACAGAGACAACAATGAAAACTTGCAAGTGATGAGAACGTAAGTATAAGTGCATAATAAGGGATTAGTCTTTAAAAATAGGCGCGGGCACAATCCATGGAAAGATTTTAAGAATTATGATCTCATTGATTGGCCGTTTAAAACCTGTCAAGCCTTAAATGCCCATTATATCGTTATTCAGCTGAATGATTCACTTAAGCGTGTAGTGGGCGTTTTGGCAGTTGAGTGCAGGTAAATGACTGCTTAACCGATCAAGCTTTAAATATGAATGAATTGCGATATCCCATCACTTAACGGCTTTTTATTGAAAACTGCGCTTTATCGCATCGCGTCGGGGGGATGAGGATTATAAAGTGCACATATAGTGTATCGCCGATCGCCGATAGCGATATCGGATCGCATCGGGGGTATGACCTGTGCGCCTTAATGATGTGCATTGGATATTGCCGATTGCCGACTGCCGATTGCATCGCATCAGGGGAAAAGCTTTGAGCATATTAAGACTTAAGTAAAGATCACTGCTGATATCCGATCGCCGATTTCGTATCGCATCGGGACTACTGGCATGGGGCGCTTTTGAAATGTGCATGGAGTTTTTCCGATCACCGATTGTGATATCGCATCGGCGGAAATCACCGCTTTTTTATATTTCTTATGTCATTGCGATATGCAATCTTGCGATTGCTTTATCGCATTGACAAAGATTTGCCTTATTTCTTTAAATGGTTTTTTTTTTAAAAAGGTTTTATAATATGAGTTCATTTGATTATCAGACCTTTTTGAATAATAAAAGTATTGATACCAATTAATCTTTAAAGGGACCCATTTCATATGTTAATATTTATAAATAAAAATGATATGAAATGGGGGGTTGTTGTAGAGCACAACAGAATCCAAAACAAATAAAAACCGAAGATTATGAAGAAGATGAGGATTATCCTTCCACATCACATCCCACTAATTCTGAAGAAGAAACCAATGAAGCACCAGAAGAAAAGATAACGATAGAAGAAAAGACTCTGTCCAGGTATGTTCAGAAAAATCATCCAAAGACTCAAATTTTGGGACAGAAAGAGGCAGGTGTGCAGACAAGAAGAACTATTACAGAAGCTTCAAGCTACCTAGCATTGTTATCCTCCACTGAACCTCAAAATGTAAATGAAGCATGCAAAGATGAATGGTGGGTCAAGGCCATGAATGAAGAACTTGAGCAAATTGAAAAGAATAATACTTGGGAATTAGTTCCTAAACCTCATAATAAGAATATCATAGGAACTAAATGGATATTTGAAAACAAGCTGAATGAGAATGGAGAAGTTATTAGAAACAAGGCCAGACTTGTTTGTAAAGGATATGCTCAACAAGACAGTATAGATTTTGAAGAAAATTTTGCACCTGTTGCTAGACTTGAAGCCATAAGAATGTTCCTTGCTCTTCCTAGTTGTCAGAAATTCAAAGTATACCAAATGGATGTAAAACCTGCCTTTATTAATGGAGACTTAGAAGAAGAAGTCTATATTGAGCAACCAGACAGATTCATTCTTGGAAATGATGCAAAACTTGTATGCAGACTCAGAAACGCTCTCTATGGTCTAAAACAAGCTCCAAGGGCCTAGTATTACCATCTTGACAAATATCTCCATCAGCAAGGTTTTTTAAAGGGATCAGCTGATAGCAATCTATATACAAAGATTGAAAATAATAAATTGCTAATACTTGATGTGTATGTTGATGATATCATTTTTGGAAGCAATGAAGAAGCCATGAGTCAGAATTTTTCTTCGGTAATGTATCAAGAATTTAAAATGTCCCTGCTTGTTGAGCTTACATATTTTCTTGGTCTACAAGTTCAACAAAATAAAGATGCTATTTTTCTGTCACAAACCAAATATCTCAAACAGATCTTGAAAAAATATGGCATGGAAGATTCTAAACTAGTATGTACCCTAATGGTAACAGGATGCAGTCTCAGCTCAAATGATGAATCAGTAGCAGTACATCAACCAACTTACAGATCCATGATTGGTAGTTTGCTTTATCTAATGGGTACTCAACCAGACATCATGCATGCAGTAGGAATATTTGGAAGATTCTAAGAAAATCCAAAGGATCACACCTTCGCACAGTCAAAAGGATTTTCAAATATCTTCAAGGGACACAGAATTTTGGTTTATGATATCCTAGAGATACAAATCTTACCCTTCATGCATATACAGATGCAAATTGGGTAGGAAGTGTTAATGACAGAAAAAGCACTAGTGGTGGTGCATTCTATATGGGTTCCAGATTAGTGTCTTAGTTCAGCAGGAAACAAAGTTCAATTGCATTATCTGCAACTGAAGCAGAATATGTGGTTGTTGCATCTTGTTGCACACAACTCCTTTGGATGATGCAAACATTGCAAGACATTCAGATCACATGTACTCCACCCATATCCATTCTATGTGATAATACAAGTGCCATTAGTATTTCAAAGAATCTAGTCATGCATTCCAAGACTAAGCACATACCCATCAAATATCATTTTCTATGTGAACAAGTGCTTGAACAAGAGGTAAAATTGGAGTATGTTCCCTCCAAAGAATAGGTTGTTGATATATTCACCAAACCACTACCCAGAGAGACTTTTGAATATCTCAGACAGAAGTTGGGAGTAGTTGGTGCATCATCCTACTGTTAAAACCTACCTATTTCAGAGAAATGTGGTTATACGCGAGTTTCATGAAGCGCAGTCACGTACATACACCGATTTCTATGGATAGAATCGCGTATATGTTGGTTTGAGGAAAAGCAGTGGCCAGACTCAGGAAGAAAGGAGTCTGATATGGTTTAGTGAATTATCTACTCTGCTTGATGATGGTTACATTCTGTGGATGACATGTGGAAATATGTTGGCTCTCATAAGTTGTGGATAACTTGATGAATATCTGTTTGATGATGATGCCTTGATAACTCTTCTATTATATGAAATGATCCGATTTGACAGTGATCATCTGGCATAGGTTCAGGGGGAGCATATGCTTCTAATAATGCATTATTGGCATTATTTTAGAATATCTTGGTACAGAATCACATATTTGTTTTTGTTTCAGGTGGAATAGGTTCAGGGGGAGAACATGGTTGCTAGACCGAAGGCTAACTGACAAATGATGTTGATGATAGTTGTTGATGACTATCATGGTCTTGGTCTCTGTTATATATTTCTTGTATATCTATTTATGAAAAGGTCATGAAACAACCTATTTTATTACCCCACTATGCATGGGATGGATGATGTAATGTTTTTGTTTTGACATGTATAAACAATTGTTATATTCCCACTTGGTTGGGAGATGGATGTATGTATAGAGTCATGTTCTTCTTTTAGAACATATTTTTGTAGACCTTGCTTATATTTAGGGGAAGCATGGACTCATTCATGAAGCTCAATCAGTACACTTTAGCATATCAGAGAATTCAACATGTACTCAGGGGGAGCATGATCCTTTGCCCTTGATGACAAAGGGGGAGAGTGACTTGGGGTTTCCATCAAGTCCAAAGGGGGATATTATTGGAATTATGACTCAGATTTGACACAGGTATTGTCCTTAATGGCAACTCACTCAGATGACATATCATAGTTCAGCAGGTTAACAACTCAAAGTTACAGATCAAACTTCACAGAATGAGGAAAGATAATTATATGCAGGTTCACCTTGAAAAAGTAGCATATACACGCGGATTAACAAACCAAAAGGTGTGTATAACATACACACGCATTTTCATAAAAGGAAAGGCGTGTACATGTTGGAAATCTAAGTTTTGGTATGTGGTATTTGGTCCATGGTATTGGTCCAAAGTATTTGGTCCGAAGTATTGATCCTAGGTATTTGGTCCAAGGTATTGGTCCTAAGTGGTTTTGGACCATGGTATTGAGAAAGGCCTAACACTATATAAGGAGAAGAAGATCATTAGGCCAAAGGTACTCAAGGATAGAATATCTGATGATGAGCAAGATCTAGTGTACAGGTTATTGGGTTATGGTGCATAGCTGGATCTGAACCAAGGATGAACCTTAGCTCTTGATCAAGGATAAGATCTAATGATGGGTCAAGACCTTAAGGCTTGAAGTGAAATATATTTATGTGGTTTGATCATTTATTTGAATAACTGGCGCATGTTGTAGTCTGTAAATATGATGATCTGGGTATAACTGAAGTCTAGAATTGTTGTAATGTTTAAATCATCATTTACAGATCTGTATGCAGGTTCACTTTAGAAAAGGCACGTATACACGCTGGTTTCGCATATCAAAACAGTGTATATATCTTAAGTTTGATTTGCAGATCTATACGCAGGTTCATCTTAAGAAAGGAGAGTATGAACACAGGTTCGACACAGGGAAGTAGCGCATACCTTGTAAATATGTTTTAGCTGCATCTGTTTGCTGTTGCAGTGTTCTGGGTTCTGGCTTGGGTTCTGGTTACTGTATTCTGGTTACAACATTCTGAAAGATCAGATTGAAGGGTTGTCAAAGTGGTTGATTGATTCAGTGGTAAAAAGGAGATTGGTTGATTCAGATATATTTGATGATTGAATAATATTATTGATGGATCCAGTCTGAAAATTTATGAAACGTGGTCCTTGAAAGAAAAGAGAAGGTTGTAGCCTTCTGTAGGCCAGCACCTATGTACTAGTAAACATATCAGCTAGTACAAGATCTAGGGGGTTGTAGCTCCCTTCCAAGAAAATTTGGAGAACAAGAGAAGATTGTAGCCTTCTACAAGTAGAAGCCTGCGTACTGGTATAAGTTTGCACTAGTACAAAAATTGTAAAAAAGGAGTTTCTTATTATTAAAAGAAGATAGAGAGGATTGCAGCACGTGGATTTCACCCACATTGGGTTTCCACCTTATATCTTGTGTTCATGTGTGTGATTGTCTGTTCTGTTTTACTGCACCTGGTTACTGTTTATATGGTTATGATGCACTGATTAAAGATCAACATACGATGAATTAATTGAATCTTAAGTTTGCAGTATATACGCTAGTTTCCTTAACCACTGTTGCGTATACACGCGAGTTCCACTAACTAGAGTAGCATATATAAATCTGATTATGGAAATGAAAAAGTATTGACTTGATAATACTGATTCACCCCCCCCCCAAGTATTATTTCCAACAATTTCATCTAGTGTGACTCATGCCTTCCAACATTCTTTCATATGAGGAGATTCCTTTCCTTTTATCATGCTTCTCAAAATAGAGCAGTGATCCAAGTTACCTACAACCATACATGACTTTATAAAATTGAATACAAGCATACATAAATCATTTACCTTTAGGGCATCTAGGCTTCTTTCAACAACTTCCTTGATTGACAAGATCTTCAACCCCTTGATCTGCTTCATCTCTCATGTCATCATACCATCATCTCATGAATTCCACAAGTTGGGCTTCCTGATGAAACACTTGCTTCCCCTCTAAATCAGTGAATCCTTCGATGAGGATTCCATCAGAGAATCTTGAGGATCTCGCGTATCCTATATTAGTAGATGTTTCCTTTTTGACTGATGTATGATGATACTTTTCCTAGATGACTTCTTTCTTTGATCTTTCAATGAGGTCACCAAGAGCTATATCCTTTAAATTTAACTATCAAGCATCCTTCATATTTCTTATGGTGATGTCACAAGCTCTTACTTCTAATTATTGTCTTCTTCCTTTGACTTCCTTCTCTCATCTTCCTCCACTTCTTTGGTGAAATGGACTTATTCTCTATTATTCTTGTTTTTTTCCTTAATCTTTCATGTAATTCTCATAGCATTGAATCTTATCTATGTTCTTCTTTCCTTTCGAAAAAGTGTCGAAATCCTTTCATTTGATCCTTCAACACTTTTTAACTCAACCTGTCTTCTTCTATTTTACATAGAAACCACAAGTTGTTGAATGGGATAGCCTTCTTATCCTCATACACATTGTTACCTTGTTCATCAATTAGTGCATTTATAACAATGAAGATTATCTCTTCCAGAACTTGAAATTGAGATCTTATGAAGATAACCATTTATCCTTTGATACCTTCAATTTGTGTAGATAATATCTAAGTTATGTGGCCTTCTTTATTGCATCTTCATAGAATATGTCTACCAACCCATCATATATATCTGTTTGATGTCTCCAATACTTCTATATCAGGATGAGGGATCTTTGGATGTTTACATAAGAATCCCTTGAGCCCTTTGATCCCTTGCCATGTATTCAGAGGAGACATTTCCATTGATATGTTCAATGACTTCACTTTCTTTGAGGACTATGTCTATCCTCCTTTTCCATGCAAGGAATTTTGATGACCCAAGTAGCTTATAGATCTCCTTGCAAACACAAAGTCATTTTACCAAATTAATTAAAGAATGAAATATACTTACTTTACAAGTGAAGATCAAATATTGAACTTGATCATTTTGATGATGGTTGAAGAAGATATATTAGTTCTCCTTTTGGATGATCTTCTTCCAAAAGGAAAACCCTTCTTCAGTGAGAGGATATTGTTCCTTTTATGATGACAACGCCTTTAGATCTAGCTCTCTTTGTTGATGGTGATAGATGAAGATGTTTTGCTACTTCCTCGAATGTTTTTATACAAGGATAAGGAGGGGATACTTGTTGCAATGACAAGGAGATTTCCTTACTTTGAAGATAATGATAATGTCTTCTCGCCTTCAAGATACTTTGAATTTTCTTGTAGTGTAGATCGGAAATGCTTCTAGGATTTTGACTCTCTCCAAGATGATGTGATCTTCAAATTTAAAGTACTTTAGAGTTACCTTGCTTTGTATATAACTTGATGAGGGTCTTTTTTGTCTATTGATGATGAATATAGGATCCAAAATTTTTGTTGTTGTAGACTTCTTCTTCAATTTAGGGTTTGATTCTTCAATGTAGATCTTGATCTTTTTCTTCGATAACCTTCGACTTGCTTTGATGCCTTCCTTGAAACTCGATCCTTGAATGTATCTTTGATTAGATGCCCTTCCTTTGACTTTAGCACCTTAGCTCTGATACCATGTTGAGAAATCTAGAGCATTAGTATTAGTTTATTTCTCTTCTATTAATGACTGGTTATAAATTCTTTTTTACTTGTTTAGATTAGGATCTTATTTACATTATATTCTTAGTTTTCTTTTTCATCAAACAGTAAGCAATGCATGAACATAAATAGACAAGAGACATAACATGTATGCGATGAGCCATGTCCAAAACCTCTCACTCTTTGAGAGGAAAACCCGCATAAATTATTCTTATAGAGATTCCAATTGACAAATACCAAGGCTAAGACCCTTGACCTATTAGCCACTCCAAGACCAAGCCAAAAGTCCTCTTGACTATCTTCTCTTCCCATTGACTCTTATTCCTCTTTGATCTTCTGAGCATTGAGACATTGACATAACTAGGATCTCATATAGATCTATTCTTGTGAGAATTTCTTACTTTTATCATTTATGAACTATGGTTGTACCAAACTGTTATTTCTTCAAGACTGCTTCTCTGCACTTGATGTGATACCTAGACATAGAGACTCTTCACTATAGGAAGCATCTCATTGTCTCTTTATCTTTCTTCAGAAACTCATGTGATCACATCCAAATATATCTTGTTGCCAATGTTTATTGAGCTTCAGAAAGATCGAAATTGTGCTATATTGACCCTTCAATACTCCTTCCAATCACTGTGATCCAAACACAAGAGGGATCTGAATTCCCTACCCAATCTCCATTATCATGCCTTCTACTGAGCTATTTTCTCACATACAAACCTTGTAATTTTATCCGAAATCTCAAAGGTATCCGAAGTCTTATCACTGTGCCGTAGATCTGAAATTATTTGTTTTACCCAACTGAAGAAATCAGAGATAGATGTGAAATATTATGACTGTGGAATAGGCTGAGATGGGTATATATAGTAGTCTGTCTGTATATATAAGCTGACATGAGTTTATGAACCGGTGTGTCTCCATAACGTGAGCCGACATGAGTTGTTATTTCATCTTGCAGGCCGACATAGGAAGAGGAGGACTGTGCTTGTCTTTGGAGGGCTATTTGCTAGAATATATTTGACATATATTTATACATGACATTGACCTTTTGAGAAATCCTAAGGCTCTCAATGGGAGCCATCTAAAAATAAACTTCTTTCTCATGAAATCCATGAAGCAAGGCATTACAAAAATAATTTCTTCCTTTCTCCATTTACAAAATCACAATTGCAATGTCATTATGAAGACTAAACCTAGTTACGTTTTACAACAATGGATACCTATTCTTGATGGTCACTTTGTTCAACTGCTTATGGTCGATGCATAATCTAAGAGTGCCATATTTCTTCTTCGCAAACAATATTGGTGCGCCCCATGGTGATACACTTGGTCTAATGTATCCCTTGTCCAACATTTTCTTCAACTGCAAATTCAAATCTACCAACTCAGGTGTGCTCATCCTGTAAGGTGCTTTTGATGTTGGAGTTTCCCCCGACACTAACTCAATAGAAAAGTCTACTTCCCCATGAGGTGGAAACTCTGAAATCTCTTTGGGAAATACATCCTAAAACTGTTGTAGAATTGGTTACCTTCTCAAAACATCTGCATCCTCAACTTCCTCACCCTTGTCACTAGAAATGTGCACTGTGAATAACACACACCCTTTCCTACAGATGCACTTTGCCTGCATAGATGTCACCATCCTAAATGATGTGGCTTTCTTCTTTCCCTACAAGACTCTTGGTTCCCCATTGTCATCCACACACTCAATGGTTTTGTGATAATAATCTACCTTGGTTCTATGAAGGTACAACCAACCCATGCCCAACAAGATACTGTATGATCCCAACTGTAATACATTCAAATGTGTTGTGATAGGCATACCATTCAAATCAAATGCACAAGCTCTTACCTAATGATGAACTTGATTTTTTATACCTGTAGGAAACTGCACTAACCAAGATTCTCCATGCATTCCTTACGCAAACCACACTTATCCACCAAGTCAGGACAAACATAACTATAATTAGATCCATGGTAAATCATAACAGAAATAAATTGATTACAAAGCTTAATGTCGATCTCAATGATAAATGCATGATGGTCTCCCTCTTTGTTATCCAATAATGCATAAATACGAGGAACACTCTGACCAACATCCCCAACAGTATATGCCTCATGTGCACTATATATCTGAGGCCTACCACCATGATTTTGTGGACAAACTCCCTTAAGGTGCTCCGTTCCGCATGTCCAACACTCCAGTCGACCAATACCCTCACCTGCATGTTGTTGTTGTGACCCATGTCCTTGTCTAGCTACATTGAACCTCTTTTGTGGTGCCACATTTTCTTTCTCTTTTGCATTCTGAGGCCTTGCTCTTTTCGAGTGCCATTTACCTTTGCATTTTTCTTTCCCTTTCCATCCTTGCTGAGATTCATTCTTACACTTTGATTGTTCATAGAAATGTTTCAATTTCCAAATAAATTCCTCAAGTGACTGAGGCTCATCATACTCAATCTGATCTCTAAATGCTAATGGAAATCCATTGACAAATCGTTGAACTTTAGCCTTCTCATCTTTAAGATATGGTACATACCTGAATAGCTCTAGAAACTTAGTCGTGTACTCTTCATATGTCATTGATCCCATATTTAACTCATAGAATTCTTTGGCCTTACTGTCGTAGTACCTTTCTGACAAGTACTTCTTCCTGAAAAGCCTCTTGAACTCATGCCAAGTCAAGTCCTCTATCCTAACGTCTCTAACCTACTTCACATCTTCCCACCAAATGTATTCTTTACCTTTCAAACTGAAGATAACAATTCTAGACTTCATGTTTTCTGTGTACTCATGCAACTCAATTAATTTGTTCATCCCAAGTATCGAATTCTTTGCATCTTTTGGTTTCTTCAAGTCTCCATAAAAAGTAGGTGGCTTTACTTTCTTAAAATCATCTGACAAGTATCCCCTATCACTCCTACTGTAAGGATAATAACAATGACTATCATGATGCCTATCGAAACCAGAACTAGAATAGTACCTGTATCCTTCACCTCTCCCATCCAAAGTATCCAACAACCTATCATCTCTAACCGTGTCATCTCTATCTAACTTGTGATCACCATGAGACCTACTACCATATGCCCCATTAGTTTTTTCCTCTTGTCCATGGCTAATCTGAAGTGGCTCTTTTCACTGCAATTCCAACAAACTGTGAAAAGTATAGCATTAACCTTTGTTTGTTTCTCTTGTGCATGTATGATCTTGTCATTGTCTTCCTTACAACTCATTATTTATTCCTTCAAGCTTCTCAATGTGTCTTCCAAATCATAAGAGTTCCCAACACCACGTTGCTCATCTAATTCATAGGGAGAGTCTTTATAGTCTACCATCTTGCTAGTCATTTTGATCTCTTTCCTGCAAGGCATACTATGTCAGCTAAACCAAATTACAAAAAAACCAATGTACCTTAGCATAATTCAGGGAGGATATCTCATCTGTAAAGATCATCGAATCAACGTGATACATGTATAACATAATTATGATAACATATATACATATAATACATGAGTACATAACCATGTAATGATCATTCTAACTAGAGTCCAATCATCAATGCATGACCATATCAACTACACATACCATGACCTCATGCATGACAACAACAACCATATCAATGTACAATGACAATACGCAAGCATAAACAACATGTAACCAACCATACACTCATGATGACATACTTCATAACAACAACATCCTCTTTCACATGGTGACATCACTACAACCATGAATGACACCATGCATATGCAACAAGAATATAGACCATAATAATTATTAACATACGTGAAGACAACATGATTTCATGACCAACACACTTCCTATTTAGTCTGATGGGTGAACCATGCTCTGATACCACTCTGTAACACCCTCCTCCCACATCTACCCAAGTAAACGGCCAATAGGTAAGTTTCCTTCGCTCCTATTTCTAAAAAAATTCTATGCTAATTAGTTGAATAGAGGTGTATTGATTGTAAATCACATACTTGATCTAATTAGTTGCATGTTTTAATTCGGGGTTGTTACATATGGTATCAGAGCGGGTTTCAACTCTGTGTGACCTCTAGGTAAAAAAAAATAAAAAATAAAAAATAAATAAATCTTTTGCAAAATTCGTGATAGATATTCGTATTCAATATTCCTAAATTTAGTGCTAATGGTACCAAAAAATAAAATAAAATAATAATTACATATTATTATTATTATTATTATTGAAAAATAAAATATTAATGTAGTGACATGGAAAAACTATCTTGGAGAAAGCTTTTTATTTTTTGGGATTGAAAAATAAAATATTTTTCGAATCATTACCTTTTCACTTTTTGGAAAAATTTAGGAAAGGGCTGTTACAACAATAGTGATGTAATAGTCATACTTTGATGGATAACCACATATAAAAGGAGTTGTCTATAATGCGACTTTTGGAAGATTCTGGTGACGGAATCCGGCGAAAGAAATTGAGGTTAAATCTTGATTTATTGCAGTTAAAATGGTTTTTAACTGCATATTTGGATTCAGCACCTTGAAAAACTTTGATTGTGCAGAAACTAGCTATCAAAGTTGCGATTCCAATAAATTGCTACCGGATTTTGACCGGAAAAACTCACATAAAACTTCCAAAAAATAACATTATAGACCACTGCAATACAAAATAGCCACATTAACAACCATAGTGACGTCTTTGACGGTGAAGACTAAGGTTTCCTTTTGTCACGAAAAGATGGCCTGTGTGAGTAAAGTAAATAATAAAGTTTTTATTAAACATGAGTAGACTTGAGTTTAAGAAATGGTGAACTAATAATATTTGAATTGAAGTTGGATTTAGATCTCTAATTTTTTGGGGTAATCTTTTTCGTTAATAATGGTTTATATAGTGCGTTATTTTCATAATTATCAATGTATTATATTTAATTAATTGCAATATGTCTCCCATCATATTAGGAAATATAATTTAATAACAAAGGTGTGTAGAAAGAATATATATATATATATGAATGAAAGTGGACTTTGTTCACTTGGTAGTATATTTAATTAGTGATTTTGGAAAAATAATTAATTTATGTAATTAGATAGCATTACACTACCTAATTCGGATTATAATTAATTGTATATTTACTTTACTTACAACCGCACAAAACCGCTTGGAATAATTACAGAGACCGTTACCATATTTAACTAAATTTATGATTATAATTTTATACATAACTCAACTATAACATACAAGATAAATCATGATAGTAATTTTTTTAATATATGATTTATTATTTATAAATAATAATATATAGTTTTTTGTGAATTGTGTTATTATAAGCTACTTCTTCCAACTAGTCGTATGTAACAAGAAATATAATATTTTTAATTATGTTATTAAATATTAAAGGATTGTATATTTCAAGAGAAATTTAAATTAATTATATGTGTACGTCTATTTTGATATAATATATTATTAAGTCAATGCATATTTGCTTAGTTTTGAATTATACATCAATGGTATATGTCATTTTTGTTTGAATTTGTTTATATATATATAGAGTTTTGGTTTAAAATTTTTAAGAGATGAGTAGTAATTTATTGTTTGTTTTGTAAAAAAAAAATAAGGTAATTTTGTTATGAAGTTATTAGGAAGAAAGTTTTATATGTTAAAGAATATATATAACAAGAAAATGAATTAAATAAGTTTTTTTTAGTAATATTTTTTATAGATAGAGGAGGAATGACCTGTTGTAGAGTTTTGTGAACCCAAAACTCAACCACAGGTCATTCCTCCTCTATCTAAAACTATCCTCACTTATATGGATTCATTATTTAACAATATTTTTTATTCTATTTATTTTATAAATAATATGAATAATGGATAAAAAATATATATAATTAGTATTATGAAAATTATTTGGTAAATGTTGAATGGAAGGGTTATTTGATTGATTTTGCTATAATAATCTCATGTTTCAAAAAAAGAAGGATGGGGAAGAATGGTAATGAAAGAACTTCATCAACTGAAATTGATCAATGAGAAGGTAATGCCATTTTGACTTTAAATTTCTATATGCACTTATGTTAGTTTATGTACACAAATATGAAAAATGTGTATCAATATTATTTTCTATGTTCATTACGACTTAATAAATATGACTTCTTGTTGCACTAGAAAAAAAATTGTGTTTATAAAATATATTGATAGGAAATTGTATGCATTAATGAAGAAACAAAAATTTATAATTAGTCTAAATAAGACATGAAGAAAGAACATAGCAAAATTATTGTGTCGGTATGCAGTGCCAAGTGCACAAGATGAACTAAGATGTATCCCAAGAGTTCCCTTATGCCTAATAGTATAGGGAGACCAAACTATGTAGCATCATGATTCATAAGGGTCATAGTGATGACATATATAATTTAAAAGTGTTAAGACTGGAAGTTGGAAACACTTGTAATTGGTGAGAATGAAAAATGATAAATTAGAAAAATCTTTCAAGGATAACGATTGTTTAACTTATCGTAAACTAGGTGGATAAATGAGAAAACATTGAGCATGAAGCATACTAACATATGTTGTTGGAAAAGTTATAATGATACTTCAAGAAGAATATGCACAAATTGACAAAAGAAGCGAGGTCAAATGGTATTGAGATGAGAACTTGATGAGATAAGTAAGATCTTTTGAGGATATATAATGACAATTACACAATGAAGGATAAATTACTAGGGATCAACAAACCCTCATGCAAGTTGATTAAGCAAACTTAAACGAAGATGACCTAGTGTATGTGTGTCATTAAGTAGAACCATACTAGAATGGACAAACAAAATATGTATATTATCATGGAATTTTAACTTGATATTGATGATTTAAATGATTTTACAAATGGTAATATCTTAACAATGAATTTCTCTAAAATTTCCTTGGGGAAGGAAGAACATCTGACGAGAGATTAAGGCTCATTTGAAATTTAACGATGTACATAGATGAGTATACCTATGGTATAACTGGTAAACTTCCTAATAGAAAGAGAGAGAAATGATTATCGAAAAGTAATCGATACCTTGATGAAAACATGACACTAATAATACTAATGAGATAACGTTAATCCTAGAGGGATGTTGAATAATCTTAATTCATAGTTAGTATTCATTGTTTATATAAGTAAATGAAATTAGTTCATGATAAGAATGCTTAAAGCTTATTGTTGTTTTATATTTGATAAGTATTGAGATGATTATCATATTAATGATGTTTCATAATGAGATGGTATGTGGTAAACATATATAATTCCGATGAGAGGGTAATGATTTATATGAGGTTTTTATTTATTTATTTATCACGATAATGATGTTGAATGCTCATGATGAATATGATATGCATAGGGATTATGATGTTATATTGAGGTATATTGACATGTGGTTGATGTATTATGTGATGATATGCCTTTGATGTTCATATGTTGGTGTTGTAACTTATGAGGATATTATAATGTGAAGCATGTGGTAATTGCAAGCAAATTTTATAACATGAGAATGTGGTGATTAACAATGATGTTATGTTATCATGATGACATGCAAATTATTTTCTATGATACTATGATTATAACTAATGCATTGGTTGCATGTTGAGATGTGGTGACTGACATGAACTCCACAAATGGGCCGAGAGGGCCAGTTTATTTGATGATCTCGTGGGAGCCCATACTTGCGAGGGAGAATATGTAACACCATATGGGCCGGGGACATACTCAATCAACACTACATATGTCAGTGGTTCCTTTTGTCTTGTATAGCTCTTGAGGGGCTATGGGACCATCTTGAGGAGGCAAGTGCCTGATATTGTAGGCTAGGTGCCTAGTATTGGATTGGGATGCCGAAGTCTGGTGGGGGTGTAAGGACTTTGATGCTTGGGGTTGTGCGCCTTAATAGTTGTGGAGGGAGTGGGCCAGCCTTTCGAGATACCCGGAGTCATTGAGTATCGTATCGGATGCCTGCCTTAGGGCAGATGAGATCTGAGTCAGGTGCGAGCCTTGGGGCTAGCCTTGGACTAGGATACAAACTGGGGAGACTTATGCCTGGTTCTGAAAGTGGGAAAAATGACAGAGATTCCTTGAGATTTCTCGGGAGTTGTGAAAACTTTCGATACCTGCTGGTTATACTAGTTCAGCAAGGGTGTAGGGAAAACATGAAGTAATAAATAACTAACTAAATAAAATGTTAAATAATTTAACTTAACTTTGGGATGAAGTTCCTTAAAGAGGGGGAGTATGTAATGTCCCCTAATAATAATAAAAATAATAAATAATAATATAATATAATATAATATAATATTAAAATATAAGAAAATAAATGATAAACAATAAAGAAAATATAATAATAGTAAATAAATAATAAATAATGAAGGTAATATAATAATAATAAATAAATAAAATAGTAAATAACAATACTAGAGTTCTAAATAAATATAAATAAAAATAAACTATAAAAATAGTAAAAATAAGTAAAGTTATCAAAAAGTAAAAAGGAATAAAATAATAAAGAATTATATTAAGAGAAATACTAAATTAAATTAAACTTAAAATAAAGAAATTAAAGTTGCATGTTGACGCATGGACTGTGTGCATGCAGTTCCCCTTCCAATGTTTGCTCTATTTAATAGATGATGAGGAAGATGAGAGATCATTCCATGATTCCATCATCCATTCTCTTGGGAGAAAAGTGTTGTGAGACAAAGGATTCTCTGATAGTAGTACGTTGATTGAGGGTTTGAGGGTGGTCAGTTGTAGCAAGATTTTGTGCAATTGAGCCTACAGTTGGGTGGATAGTCATCCCCAAAACTTTGTTGCAATTAGCAAGATTCAAATAATGTTCAACTCTAAAATTACAAGGAATATCATTGCTACAGGTAAGTTGCTTTCGCTCCTATTTCTCAAAAAAATCTATGTTAATTAGTTGAATAGAGGTGTGTTGATTGTAAATCACATACTTGATCTAATTAGTTGCATGTTTTAATTCGGGGTTGTTACATGGCTGAGTAAAATCTCTCTTCATCCATTCACCCTCGTGCCATATTCTAAGCATGAATATGGGAATCAAACCAAAATAACCAACCAGGGCATCCCGAGGCTAAACCACCTCACTCTCGTCAATAGAAACTAGGCTTTACTGTAATCCATCTGGGATCACTAGGCCAACACAATGAAAATGTAATAAAAGGTTTTACCATGATCTCCACTAGATCACTAGGCCAAACAAGCATGGATGCCACCGATTTTTCCACCTAAGCCATGAGGAATTTTCTTGTCTCCTAGTATCTGAAGTTTTACCGCAATCCACATGTTGAAGAATCTAGGGAAATTAGGTGTAGAATAATCCTTCGGGACTAGATAACAATTTGTGAAGTATTTTTACAATTTGTTGTTGTTAGCTTAATCTTATTCTTCTCTTATTAATGTGTGTGTGTGTTTCATCAAAATTCTATCAAAACATAAAATAAGAACACAAGATGTTGGCTCTTTGCCAGGGCCAAAACCTCTCTTCTCTCGAGAGGAACACCCTTCAATAAGTTTTTCTCTTATTGAAGCTTCTTTATTGATCAATGCCAAACCCTAGACCCTTGACTAGAATATCCTCCAAGCACAATTCAAGTCCTTCCTCCTTCCTTGATCCGAATAGAAAATGGCATCAACCCATGGTATTCATCCACCCATGTTATTAATCCACCCATGGAATTTACCCATGGTATCATTAGTGACATCCACCCATGGTATTCATTCACCCATGGTATTGTGACATCCACCCATTATATCCATTCACCCATGAAATTGACCCATGGCATTGTGACATCCACCCATGGTATTCATTCACCCATGGAATTGACCCATGGTATTGTAACTGAAAAAGGCTATAAGTAACAAGTCGCATTTTACAAAAGGACAGATTGTCCATGACAATGCAGCCTTTATAGTTATTATCGGTTTTAATAAAAAAATTATTTGTGGTTTTATTTACTGTGTGTTCTGTCATTTTATTTCTAGAATTGCAATTCTTCAGATCTTGGGGGCCTCCCCCAAAGATCCGGATCAGTGGTATCAGAGCAGGTTATGATTCCATGGGAATGAGGTTTTGATGCATATTTTAGTTTCAAATTTTGCAGTGCAATTTAACAAACTTCAGGCATGTGCTACATCCTCCACAAAGCATTTTCTTCGGCCAAGCGGGAATAATTTTTCTTTTTTTTCATTTTTTTGCAAGAATTTTTTTAGACAACGAGTTTGCAGATCAGATCTGAATTTTTTGGTGCAAAATTTACAAAAACAAATAACAGATTTGTATTCCTTGTGAAAAAATACCCAAATTCAAGAAAAAAAAATTGGCCGCATCGAAGTCCGTATGAGGGAGATATTGCTGATTTAAAACCAGCTATGTTGCAGAAATGTTTCCGATGGAAATTCGTGGACGACGACTCTCCTATCTTTTTTTTTCAATTTTGGTGTGGAATTTCATAAACGTGATTGTATATTCAAGCTACTCTAAAAAACATTCTCCATTTAAAAAAAAAATGGCCAAATCGGAGTTCGGATGTGGGAGATATCGCTGATTTAAAATCAGCTATTTTTCAGAACTTTTGTGACAGTGGAAAAGTTGTAGCGTGAATATGAAATTCTATAGTGTCTAGATAAGGATTTCCAACACATGGGAAGATGAAAAATGGTCCTTCTATTTCCAAAAATAGGTTATAATAAATATTCTGAGTTATATTGACCGAGTTATGTCCATTTTAATTTTGGAGCAACATTCAGAGTGGGTTCCCTTTGGAGACGTGCCCTTCCACCCCACTTTAGTAGGCACCTACTTCACATTCATCAATTTCATCATAGAAACATTTGACTTGGGTTCTTTGGAGATGTTCCCTCCCACCCCAGGCTATGTAGTCACTTGCTACTTCATCAACAGCCAACATCACGATTATGGGTCAACCACACAAAATCCTTGTCATCAAAGTCCATTTGCTAGGCCACACACTATTAGCATCATAGTTGGTCACAAGAATTACAGGGTATCTCTATCCTCGGATCTTCGTTTTTCATGGTTATGGGTCATCCAAAAACCCACACTTCATCGAATTCCATCGCTATGCCACACATTGTCAATATCACAGTTGGTCACAAGCATTACAGGGTATCTCTATCCTCAGATCTTCATTCATCATGGTTATGGGTCATCCACAAACCCACACTTCATCGAAGTCCATTTGCTAGGCTGCACATTGTTAGTATCACAGTTGGTCACAAGCATTATAGGGTATCTCTATCATCGGATCATTGTTCATCATGGTTATGGGTTAACCACATAAAACCCTTCTCTTCAGTGGCTCTTCATATTCAACAAAGGTTTTGCAAGAGGGAACTTCACGTAATCGGGACCATTACTTCTTAAGGAGGGAGGAATGATCCAAATAGAAAATGGCATCAACCCATGGTATTCATCCACCCATGTTATTAATCCACCAATGGAACTTACCCATGGTATTGTAAGTGACATCCACCCATGGTATTCATTCACCCATGGAATTGACCCGTGGTATTGTAACTGTAAAAGACTATAAGTAACAAGTCACATTTATAGTTATTATCCATTTTAATAAAAAGTTTCTTTGTGGTTTTATTTACTATGTGTTTTGTCATTTTCTTTCTAGCATTGCAATTCTTCAGATCTCGAGGGGCTCCCCTACAAGATCCATTTCAATATTTTAGATCTTGGGGGCATCCCCCCAAGATCTGGATCATTCCTACACTTTGTTCCCCGACACTTTGTCCTCCTTCTTCCAACACTTTGTTCTTCTTTCAAATGTTGATAGACCTTGTTACACTTGCTCTAGAAGAGACACCTTTTATGAGACCCTTTGTGATGATCCTTCCTCCTTCTTGACCAAATGAGCTCCTTCTTCATGGTGTAGGTGCAAACTTGATGTGACTGTCCTATAGCCCTAAATTCTCACATGTGTGGTGGTTTATTTGATGTTGTAGGCTCTTTTATCCTTCGCTTTAGTGCCCTTCTTCTTCACTTGAGTGCAAGGCCTTATAGACCTAGTTTACTAGCCCAAATAGAGATATATGTCAACTGTGAGTTTCTGCTATTATGATCATAGGCAACCTTCCTTTTCCTCACATGTGTGACTATGGCTTACCCTAGAAACAGTCCTCTAAAATTTGGTGTTCTTCCTTCCTTCTTCACTGCACTAGAGGCTCCCTTTCTCATCTCTTTTTAACCCTTTACTCATTCCTTTTCTTTGCAAATTTTAAAGGCATATTGCGCTATCTTTTAGAGGAGTAGAAAACCTCTATATATAGGATATTTTCCCTCCTTTAGGTCGACTTGTGGGCTGAATTGCTGCCTTGAGGCCGACTTGAATTCCTTTGCTTCGATGGGAGCTTTTAATGGTGCCATTGATTCTATTGATGGTGTCTTTGCTAGGAGGAAACTTGACTTTGCTTGGAGGTGACTTCTTGACTCTTATACACAATGTAACATACCCTTAAGGTCTTCAAACATTTTATTTTGACTCCTTGACTCACCTATAACACTTAACATGTGCTAGACCTATTTCGATGAGCAAGAAACTCATTGACATATATTATAAAAATAATATTTCTTTTCTTGAATAAGTAGAAATATCAAAAGTACATTTATGAAGACCGAACCTAGTTACATTTCCTTCAACACTCCCTCTTAACTAGGGAGGTATTCATACAACATTACAAGGTGTTTGGCTATCTTTCGATCTTGAAGAATTCACATAAGAGAAACTGGATTTGCAACCCATCTGTTGTAGCATTATAATAACCAACATTGTTTCCACAACAAGGCCTTTACTGAAAACTCTATCTCTCAATAGATCAAAGCACAATTTTGGCAAGACCAATGAATTATAGACACCTTAGTCATTTTATCTCAAGGTACATACCCACCCGGGTGTCCACTGAGTATGACCTTCTAGGAGTATTCTTGTCTTGGGTTCCCAGCCCTCAAAGAATATCGGTCCTCTTGCCTACTCTAGTCTTGGATGCCCTACACATCCTCAAAGAGTATCGGGTGCCAGATAATTACCCAATCCTCCCACTCTTTCTTCCCAAGTGAATACAAGAATGGTGTGTTTATCACTTCCTCTCAATTGAGGAAGACATGCCCAAGTATCCTCTGACAAGGTACTTGTCCAAGTTCCTTTGCATTTGGGAAATTTTTATAACTCCCTCTTAGCTAGGGACTTGTACATTCATTATAAACTTCTTCTTCATGGGTCCTTCAGCTCCTTGATCTTCTTATTTCCTTTGATGTCATGAAGTCTTTGTTCAGACTTCTTCTAGGTAGGGCACCATCCATTGATCACATTCCTTCCTAGTTTTTCATGTCATTTCTTCCTTCATGGAAAGTGTCTTCTTGTTATATATCAAGTTCTCTTGTCATATAGCTATTCCTTTTTCATCTTTGTCCATGCTTTAGAATAGTCTTCTCATGGATGCTTCATTGAACTTGCTTGTTCTCATGCTTTTCTCTAATAGACCTTCATGACTTCATCCTGATATTGCTTCAACATTTCTTTTTCTTTTGCTAGATGGCTTCTTCATCACAACATATTTTGTAGAGTAGAATCAGTTATCTGCACCTTTCATTTCTCCAAGGCCTTCATAGGTGTCAAGGGTCCTTCCTTCCTTTGTTAGAGTTGTCTTGCCTTCTTTCGGGAGATATCTTCAAAGTATCTTGTCAGATAGTGATTCTCGATGATCATGGTGTTATTCACATGCTTGATCTCTTTCTTCATTTTCTTCTTCTTGGATAAATTGGTCAACCACCTTATGCTCCTTGTGAGAGCACTTCTTGATTGCTTGCTTCTTGGACTAGCCAACATTTCTTCTTGCCTCTTAGTCAACAATATTATACTCCTTATGTGATCATATCCTTTTTTTCACCTTCATTGCATTGTAGTTCGTGCTTTGAGCATGTCCTTGGTGAAATAGATTATTTCATACTTGATCATGTTATAGAACTATTCCTATGATTCAATAATATACATATGATAACATGAATAAACTTTGATGAATACATACCTCATCTTGATTCTCCTTTGATCATATTGACTTTATCTGATTGTCCATGGTTTGTCCCTTCTTGTTTCATCTGCTTTCTTGCACATCATCCTTTTCTTGAATCCCATGAATGGGACTTCCCAATGAGACATCTGCTTCTTATTCATGAATCTTATTTTGAAGGTTCCATCATAGAATCTTGAAGACCCTTACCCTGCAAACGTTTCTTTCCTTTTGATGATGGAGGTCTTTAAGATTCTTATTCATGACCAATTTTCTTTCATAGTGGATGAGGTCCTATTCTAGGTATGTTCCTTCTACATGAATATATTGAGCTATGTCTATCATGATCCTATATTCTAGAAGATATTTCTAATCATGCATTTTGTTCTCATTTATAAGTGATCTTTCTACATGAGTATCTAGAACTCTATGTACTTCATGTTTCTAGATTCTAGAATATGTTTCTAGATATAAGATTTTATTCTATTCCTACATGCTCATATCCTACTCAAAATTTTGAAATAAAACTTGAAGCAAATATTTTGACTTAGTCATAGTAGAGACCCGAAGGATATTACTTATTTTGCTTCTTTTCTTCTTTCTTCACTTCTTGAGTCATGTGATCTTCTTCCCTCTTTATTTCATTGTTTTTGTCCTTCTTAAGTTTAGGAAAATTCCTTTTGTAGTGTCCATATTCTTGGAATCCATAGCATTAGATTTTGTGTAGGAATTTACAGGGTAAGTTCCTCTGATAGAACACCAAAGGACACCGCTCACAAACATATCACAGATTAATACACCAATATTCTTGACGTGGTTAAAACCCAAAAATAGGGAAACATTCCATGGCTTGAGCCAATGCGGCCGCTTCAGGCAATTTATTAATAAAATAAAGAAAATTTACATAAGCTTCTCTCATGAACGGTCACCCTACAAATGACCTCCATGCTCTTTAAATAGAGATCATGGACCAATTGGGTGTTAATCCATAGATCAAGTGTCGGTAATACCAAGGAGAGAATGAAATGTTGGATCACTTCATGTCTAGAACATATTGTGACCGTTGGATTGCAAGTTACAAAAGTACATAGTAAAGAAACACACTTTACCTAACTCTACACTAGACCAAGTTATACTTAACTATTTCCTATGTGTCGGAATATCCTAACATCCCCCCTTAAGAACAACTTGGGATAGGATTGAAGGATGTAAAAATATGACACAATAGGAGAAGAAAGGAGGCATTACAGCCTATCCCCCCTTAGTGACAACTTCCTGAACTCCAACCATAAATTGAAGTTTAGTAAACTTCGCCTCTGTGAGAGGCTTTGTAAAGATGTCTGCAACTTGATCATTTGTTGAACAATATTGCACTTCAAGAACATGGTCATGAATGAGCTTTCTAATGAAGTGCATGTGTAGTTCAATGTGTTTGCTGCGTTGATGTTGAACTGGATCTTTGCATAGTTGAATGGAACTTTGATTATCACACAAAGTGTATTCGGATGTTGTTGCTAAAAGCGAAACTCTAATAGGATATGACGAAGCCACATGGTTTCCTTACTAGCTTCTATGGCACCATGATACTCTGCTTCTGCTGAAGAAAGAGAAGTGGCACTTTGTTTCTTTCAAGCCCATGTAATAGGTCCAGAACCAAGATTGAATATATAACCTACAGTAGCCTTCCGATCATCAGGGATGATAGTGCAATCAAAATCAATGAAACCAACCAATAGAGGAGATGCTTCTACACTGTAATGAATCCCAAACTGAATTATACCTCGAACATAATGAAGTATTATTTTAGCTACTTTCCAATGAATTTCATGTGGGTTTTTCATAAACCAAGCAATAAGGCCAACAACAAAGGAAAGGTCAGGATGAGTATGGGTCAGCTACAAAAGTTTTCCTACAAGTTGACATATAAGGTAGCATCACTACAACAAAACCAGCGATTAGCGTCCCTTTTTACTTCTTTTTTTGAATCTAGAGCCCATTTTTGGTGCTATTTGCATCCATTTATCAAATATGGTGCAAAACTTGACACAAAATTTGCATCAAGTTTTGCACCAAATCTTACACCAAGTTTAGCACCAGGTATTGCAATAGGTTTTGCACCACGTTTTGCACCAAATTTTATGCCAAGTTTTGTGTCATCCTTTACACCAGGTTTTGTTCCAGGTTTTGCATCAAGTTTGGCACCTAATTTCATTTGCATCCACTTTTTGCACCTACACTTGCATCAACTTTTGCATCGACTTTTGCATCCCTTTTTGCATCCTTTTTTAAATCATTTTTTGCATCCATTTTTTCATCCATTTGTGCATCCCTTTTGCGCCAAGTTTTACATCGCGTTTTGTGTCTAGTTTTGCATATAATTTTGCATCTACTTTTGTTGCATCCACTTTTCCCTCTTGTTTGGCATCCATATTTACATCCTCTTTTGCATCTATTATTGTACCCACTATTGCATCTAATATTTTTGTGCCACAATTAGCGCCTAGTTTGGCACCTCCTTTTGCACCCACTTTTGATTATAATTTTGCATCCACGTTTGCATCCTCATTTGCGTCTAGGTTTTCATCAACTACTACATCTATTTTTGCATCCCTTTTTGTATCCAATTTTGGACCGGGATTTGCATCGGGTTTTGTGTCTCGTTTTGCATCTACTTTTGCATCGACTTCTATTGCATCCACTTTTGCACACAATTTTGCATCCACTGTTGCACCCATTTTAAATTTCACTTTTTGCATCTCTTTTTACATCTTCATTTGCATCATACTTTGATTCTTTTTTTGCATCTATCATTACATCCACTTTTGTTATGCCACAATTTGCACCATGTTTTGCACTCACTGTTGTATCCACGTTTGCTTCCAATTTTGCATCCATGTTCACATCCTCTTTTGCATCAAATATTGCATCTATTTTTTCATCCACTTTTATGTCAGGTTTATGCATTGGGTTTTGCATCTCGTTTTGTATCTACTTTTGCATCTACTTACATTGTATCCATTTTTTGCATCCAATTTTGTTTTGCCTGTTGCATCAATGTTTGCTTCCACTTTTACATCCATTTTTGCATCTTATTTTGCATATTTTTGGTCTATTGTTACATCCACTCTTGTTGCACCATATCTTGCGCCTACCATTGCAACCACATTTGCTTCCACGTTTGCATCCCCTATTGCATCCACTTTTGTTTCATCCATTTTTGCATATACTTTTGTGTCCGTTGTTGCATCCACATTTGTTTCACCACAATTTGTGCCAAGTTTTACACCTACCATTGGACCCATGTTTGCTTCCACATTTGCCTTCATGTTCGCATCCAAGTTTGCATTGACAACTGCATCTACTTTTGCATCCACTTTTGTGTCAGGTTTTTCATGTTGTTGTGCATCTACTTATGTTGTATCCACTTTTCATCCAATTTTACTTCTATTGTTGCCCCCATTTCTATGTTCGCTTTTGCATCCCTTTTCCAACACTCATCATATTTTCTGCATTGATGATATTCCTTATGGCATTAACAATTATGAACAATTGATGACAATGTCAATAATATTGACAATGATGAAAATGAAGATGATGGTGATGACATGAATTGTGATTATGATGATAAAGACGATAGTGGTTAAAATGACAATGATGATGATGGCAATGATTATGATGATGACGATGCTAATGACGTTGACGAATCTTCCTAATTTTAGATGTTGTCATTGTCATAATCATAAGCATTATCTTTGGTGTCATCATCATCATTTTCATCTAGGTCATCATAAAAAACAATAATGGCATGAATGATGATGATGATTACGACAATGTCGATAGAAATTACATTAATGATGATGATGGGGATGATAAAAATGACAATGACGATGATAATGGTGGTGATTATGATCATCATCGATCATATGTCAAAAATAGAGTTGTTATTTCTCTTACGTATATCAATGTGTCCTAAACAACCCTTTTCTAGCACTGATCACATTTTTTGGGTTGATGATATTTCTTACAACATCTACAATTATGAACAATTGCAAACAATGTCCATAATGATGATGATGATGGCATGAATAGTGATTATGATGATAATGTAATGATGGCAATAACAATGACAAGGATGATGGTGATGATGATGACAATGATTATGATAATGAGAATGACCTTACAATCTTATGGATTCGTGAACAATTACTAGTTTCAATACCATCTTCTGGATACGTATTACTATCATACTTTTTAAATTTTTTGTCTCTCTTGAGGTATCTTACTATAATGGTGTTGTCAACACTAGAAAGATATCTTGTTGTAATGGTGGTTCTAATGTTAGCACTAGCAAAGTTTTTGTTAAATTTTGGTTTAAAAAAACCGATTTATGCAATTATTTTGACAATCTATGTAAAAAAGTAAATAACATCCAATTATTTTGACTGTAGTCCCATTGATTATCATGAATTCACCAGTCTGAAGACCATCTTCTACATACATATTATTATTAAACTTTTTGCATCATAATCCTCTTATATCTTGTGGTAATGGCAATATTAGCACTAGAAAAATATCTTGTTGTAATGGTGATGTTAGTATTAGCACTAAAAAAATCACTAAATTTTGGTAAAAAAAAGTTTATCATTTATTTATTTTTAATTTGGGAAATTTTTGTTTTTATATTTTTTGTTTTTAATTCTATTTTTATGCAGTAATATTTTTTTTGGTTGAATTTTGGTAGTAACTAGTTTTTGGTCTAATCATATGTATTAACCATGTTCTTTATGCTACAAGTCTAATTGTTGGGACAAAATTGCTCTTTCAAATAAGGTGCAAAAAGCATAGAAATGGAAGAATAGCGATGAAAACTATTTTCATTTTCCCACTGTTCAGTATATCATGTATGAAAATATTCAACATTTTTATAAACAATGGATTAGAGGTGAGTCTGTAATTGTACATAATGTTTGGATGATACATAAAAACAAAGTTTGTTTCATTGATGTGGTTAGGATCTACTTTGGATACGAAACCCTAGGTTTGGAAGTATGCAAATAATGAATTTGGTTTACCTTTGATAACAAATGAAATTTTATTTCTTTTTCCTCGTAAAACCAAGGAAGATCACTACAACAAAACCCTGTGGTTAGCATCCTTTTTTGCGTCTAGAGACCATTTTTGGTGCTATTTGTGTCGATTTATAAAATATGGTGCAAAACTTGATGCAAAATTTTCACCGAGTTTTGCACTAAGTCTTACATCAAGTTTAGCACTAGGTATTGTAATAGGTTTTGCACTAGATTTTACACCAAGTTTTACGCCACGTTTTATGCCATCCTTTGCACCATGTTTTGCATCAAGTTTGGCACCTAATTTTGTTTCACCATCTTTTGCATCCACTTTTTGTGCCTACACTTGCATCAACTTTTGCATCATTTTTAAAATCATTTTTTGCATCCATTTTTGCATATTTTTTGTATCCCCTTTGTTCCAAGTTTTGCATCAAGGTTTGTGTCTAGTTTTCATCTAATTTTGCGTCTACTTTTGTTGCATTGACTTTTACATCTTGTTTTTCATCCATATTTACATCCTCTTTTTCATTTATTATTGTGTCCACTATTGCATCCATTTTTCTTGGGCCATAATTTGCACCTAGTTTGACACCTCCCTTTGCACCCTTTTTTGTTTCTAAATTTGAATCCATGATTGCATCTTCATATACATCTAGGTTTTCATCGACTTTTACATCTATTTTTAATCCCTTTTTATATCCACTTTTGTGTCAAGATTTGCATCAGGTTTTGTGTCTTGTATTGCATCTACTTTTGCATAGAATTTTGTTGCATCAACTTTTGCATCATATTTTACATCCATTGTTGCACCCATGTTTACGCCCACTTTTACATCCCTTTTTGCATCCTATTTTTCATCTTCATTTGCTTCTTTTTTTGTATCTATCATTATATCCACTTTTGTTGTGACACAATTTGTGCCATGTTTTGTATTTACTATTGTACCCACGTTTTCTTCCAATTTTGCATCCATCTTCGCATCCTCTTTTGCATAAAACATTGCATCTATTTTTGCATCCACTTTTGTGTTGGGTTTTGCATCTCATTTTGTATCTTCTTTTTCATGTACTTCCATTGCATCCATATTTTGCATCCAATTTTGTTTCTCATGTTGCACCTGTGTTTGCATCCACTTTTACATCCCTTATAGCATCTTGTCTTGCATCTAAGTTTGCATCTTTTTTTCGTCTATTATTACATCCACTTTCTCATCCACTTTTTTTGTGCTATGATTTGTCCCATATCTTATGCCTACTGTTGTAACCCACATTTTCTTCCACTATTGCATCCACATTTGTATCCTCTTTTGTGTCCAAGTTTGCATCAATTATTGTTTATGTTTTTTGCATCCCATTTCGAATCTACTTTTACATCCACTTTTGATTCGTCCAATTTTGCAACTAATTTTGTGTTCACTATTGCACTCATGTTTGGCCCATGTTTACATCCCTTTTTTCATCCAATTTTTCCTCCTTTTTGCATTCAATTTTATGTCCTTTTTTTTTTTTACATTCATTGTAGTATCCACATTTTTTTCACCACAATTCATGCTAAGTTTTATGCCTACTATTGTGCCCATGTTTTCTTCCACTTTTTCATCCATGTTTTAATCCTATTTTGTATTCAAGTTTGCATCAAATATTGCATCTAATTTTTCATCCACTTTTGTGTCAATTTTTTTGTCTTGTTCTGCATCTACTTATGTTGTGTCCACTCTTCATCCAAATTTACGTTTATTTTTACCCCCATTTTTTTGTTCACTTTTGCATCCCTTTTCCAACACACAACATATTATTTGCATTGATGATATTTCTTATGAAATTGAAAATTATGAACAAATGATGACAATGTCAATAATTATAATGATGATGATAATGAAGATGATGATGATGACATGAATTGTGATTGTTATGATAATGACAATGATGATAAAGACGATGAGAGTTACAATGATAATGATGATGATGATGATGCTAATGACCTTGGCCATTCTTCCCAATTTTTAAATGTTGTCATGGTAAAAATCATAATAATTATCTTTGGTGTCATCTTCCAAGTCATCATTATCTGGTCATCATTATCATTATTTTCATCTTGGTCATCATCAAGAACAATAATGGCATGAATGATGATTATGATGTTCATGATGAAGATGACAACAATTATGATAAAAATTATATTAGTTATGATGATGGGGATGATGACAATTATAATGACGATGATAATGGTAGTAATGATGATGATCATCGATCATCTCTAAAAAATAAAGTTTTTATTTTTCTTGCATATATCATGTGTCCTAACAACCCTTTTCGAGCACTCGTAACATTTTTTAGGTTGATGATATTTCTTATGATGCCTATAATTATGAACAATTGATGACAATATCCATAATCATGATGATGATGAAGACATGAATGGTGATTATGACGATAATGAAATGATGACAATAATGATGACATTGATGGTGGTGATGATGGCGATAATGAAGATGATGACCCTCCCTCTAAACTAGGGAGGTACTCATAATGAGACAAAAAAGTACTCTCAAGTTGAAATATTCATATAAGAAGGGATCTGGATTGATAAGCATCAATGATGATTTACATCATCATAGCCAACATTGTCAAAATAGTAAGGCCTTGACTAACAAGTTTATCTCTCCATTAGATCAGAGCACAATGTTGGGACGCATAAATTTGGACACCATTGCCTCTATAGGCACTTACCCCACCAGGATGTTCACCAGGTATGTCCTCACGTGATCATTTCCTAATCCACTATCATAATATTTGACACCAGGAAATGTCAATCCTCATGACTATTCTTATCTTGGATTAATGTACTTGACTTATGGCAATTAGTCCTAGTCAAAGTCCAAATTCTCAAAGAATATTGGTCCCAGATGTTTATCCAATCCACCATTCTCCCTACTAGTGTCTTTACTAGGCTTACGATTGTTAGTCCTGGCCATAGTACATGACACATGGATAATATGGTGTCTACCCTCACTCTCTCTCAACCAGAGAGGAGACATCCACAAGCATAATATTTTCTCAAGAATACCCATCATTTTCATAGAGAATAACATCATTAATTTGTTTTCATCACATGACGCCTTTATGATTAAGCATTCATAGATTTGTGGCAAAATATTTCCCCTTTTGTCATTTGTGATGAAATAAAATCAAAAAGTGAAAGCCAAAATCATTAAAGATACACTATATTGATTTATCTAAGTCTAAACTCTAAGGTTGAAGTTAAAATTCATGTAAATATTAAATCTACGAGTTGTGCCAAACTTACGAAAACCTTATTCCCTAAGTCCTATATTTAAGAAAATGAAAAAGAAAGAAAAATAAGGGCCAATGAATGGTAACTCATGTATTCACTCCCTCTTTGGAAAATATATGAATATATACACTCCTAGTCACACTTGATCACATGTTTATGATGGTTAAATCATGAATTCCTCTTTTCTCCTTGCATTTTTACTTCATCACTTAAGCACCTAATTGAGGATCTAGGAATGTTTGTTGCCTAAGGCTTTCATGTCTACTCTTGGTTTACTTATGTCACACTAATGTCAAGTTATGTGATGGAGTGAAATACATAAGTTTGTGGAGTTATTAGAGCGGTGTATTAAGTTAGTCACCACACAGACATGTATTACATCTCATTGATCCACATGTGTGGGTTGGAGACTCATTTCTTGATAACTTTAATGGAGACTACTTTACGGCTTTAATGTTATATCGTACAAAATATCTTGTTAAACATTGTGATTCATCCTTTGTTTTGCTCGAGACACTTGATAATATTGAAGTCACTCCCAATAATCCATGGAGATGAGGAGTATAAATTACTTGTGCAAGAAATAGAATTGAGAAATAGAGGTTTTCCATTTGCAATATTGGAGTCATATACATTGGATACATGGTAGTAGTCATCGATGTCAATTAACTAAAATTGTATTGTCATAATGCGAAAAGAGGTAAACATATTGGTAACCTTGATGTCTTTATCATTTCAAATAATAACCATTCCACCCAAGTATCTCTAAGCATCAATCACTACTACTTGGAAATTCCTCCCCCATTTTCTAATTATATGAGGTAGAACCTCCCTTAATATTTTTGCTTCTCATATCAACATTATTGATGGGTGCTTTGCATACCATTTTACTTTGTTTTCCTTTACTATTGAGGCCCCTCATGTTCTATGAGACTATTTTCATTGTGAATTTGCATAGAAAGGAAGTATAATGTGACTAAAAAAAAACATGTCTCAAGATTTAAGTGCTTGGACAATTCCACTTCATGACTCCTATATTTCATTAACCTGGGACCAAATGGTGAACTTTATGGCCTTAAGGGAAATTGACCAATGAAAATCTAAAAAAGAGGTGACTTTTGACTTTATACATACAATTTAATATACTAAAAAAATTACCCATAACGATTTCATCAATGAATGCATCATTAAAAGAAATATCCAAAACAATTTCATCAAGCAATGAATCATTGCATTATAAAATACAATCTATAAATATTTTGGGAACATTTTGCTAAAACAAGCTCAAAAACCAACGTATTTAACAATAATGGACAATAACACATTTTGATAAATTAAATAACATATTATCAAGCCTAAAAATGTCACTAACAGAAAATTATAAAGCATGCAACTAATGGAAGTGACCACTCAAGGCCACCATAAGACAATTAATCTATTAAGATCAATATTAATGGGGAAAAATATCTACAAAGGACAAAGGCAAACCTATTTTAACTTTATTGTTTTATTAGCCTGGTTCAAGATGAACATTTCAAGATATCATGAAGAACATAATTAGTTTTAGTACGTTAAAAAAACCCAAGCACATTCTATAACTTAGAAAGGAAGAGATATATAATACCCATGTCAATGACACAACACATGGCATTGAGTTACTTTTTTATATATAATTTAAACTCCTATCATAAAATCACAAATTTAGCATGAATGGAATGTTTAAAATCCATTTTTATAAAAACAAAATATAATTTTTCTTATAGAAAAAAATACCAAAAACTAAATATATTTTTTTAGAAAATAAAAAAATACTAAAACTAAATATATATTAAAAAAAAAAACTAAAACATAAGCAAACTAGAATTTGAATTCGACACTCTTGTTTACTTTCATAAACTCATATAGTGGAATGTGATCTCTTTATCCTCATCTTTAGCTTTTTCCTAAAAAATAAAAGCATACAAAAGCGGGAAAGAGCCATAAAGCATGGGGAAGCTTTTTCCTAAGCACAAAAGCATCTAAAAAGTGGAAAAGGCCATTTTTATATGAGGAAACATTATTCACCCAAAATATTTTTCCCAAATTGAACTAATGAGGAATTTGGGAAATCTTCATAGCTTTCACTTTCCTATATATTGGAGGGTTGGCCATTGAAAAAATGATGGGAATTCTTGTATTGTCATGCTGCTGAGATCTATCTTGAGAGGGAGAGTTTTAGAGCTATGAGTTGGGGGAGGTGTTGTTGCAACTACATTTGATTGTTGTAACTTTCCTCCAACTCCTTTATTCATATAGATCAGTTGTTCTTCCTTCCATATGTTTCTATTCATTCTTTACTTCTTCTATTTAACTAATGGAGGTATGGAATTTTGGTTTGTATTTATTTATTCAATAATATTTATATGTTTCTGATAGTTTCGATTATCAAGATATTATGTTGTGAAGGTTGCTTTATTCTCTCTCTTATGTGTAGGACCAAGCTTTGGAGCTAGCTAGGAGTGCTTCCTAGATATACTAAAAACTCCAAGAAGACCTGCATGCGAGGACTCACAAGAATTCATTCTCTTTTTTTTAATCTATACTCTACATCTTGATCTACTAAGAATCCTAAGCCTTAAAACAACCTTTCTCTTAATTGGTTTGTCCTAGGTTTCCAAGGTAAACTGAGAGGGTTTTATTTTTATCTAACCATGCATTAAATCCTACAGCAAAATGATATTTAGAAACTTTAATATATTTCACTATGTAAATGAACTTAGTAAAATGAACCCATAGAGGGGGTCATAAAGGGAAATAAAAGTAAAACTCTAAACAAGAAGCCAAAAGTGGATTTAACCATGGATGCAAAATTGGGAGTAGAATTGGATGTTAAACTAGCCATCAAAGCAAGATGCAAACAATGACACAAAAATGGTTTTAAAGTAAAATCAAAAAATGGTGCAACACTAGACACAAAGAAGGGAAAAAAATAGGGCATATGAAAGGATACTGAATTGCGCACAAACAAGGATGCAAAAAAGGACACCAAAATGAGGATTCAAAGAATGGTGTAAAATTAGGATGAGAGAAAAGACACAAAACAAGATGGAAAATGGGACTAAAAAAGGGTGAAACCAAGGATGTCAAAACTGATGCATAACTAGATGAAAATTCAAACTAAAATCTAGGTGCAAAATGAGATGCAAATGTGTACACAAAATGTGGCAGAAAAAAGGATGCAAATTTGGAAGCCAAAAAGGATGAAAAATTAGATACCAAAAGGATGTAAATTTGGACATAAAAAATGGTGCAAAATTGGACACAAAAGAAGAAAAATGGTGCAAAAATGGGCATAAAAATGGATCAAATTTGGATGCAAATTGAGATGCAACATTGGATATAAAATGAGGTGCAACAAATCATTCAAAATTTGGTGCAAAAACAAATGCAAAAGTAGACGAAAAAAATGGCTCAAAATTGAACATAACAATAGACACAAAATGGGATGCAAAGGTGGATGAAACATATGGTTCAACATAAGATGCAAATTTAGATGCTCAAAAGGATGAAAAATTGGATGCAAGAAATGGTGTTAAAAATGATGCTAAATTGGATGAAACAAATGATGCAAAATATGGTGCAAAATAGGATGCAAGAAAGGGAGATAAATAAAACACAAAAGTGGATGCAAAAAATGGCGCAAAAATGCATGCAAAATTTGACACTAAATCAGATCCAACATA
The DNA here is from genome assembly GCA_031772625.1 of Pinus tabuliformis. Lineage (NCBI taxonomy): Eukaryota > Viridiplantae > Streptophyta > Pinopsida > Pinales > Pinaceae > Pinus > Pinus tabuliformis. The sequence continues at coordinate 892,757,828 of CM062813.1, forward strand.
TGGTGCAAAATTGGATGGAAAAAATGGTGTAAAAAAAGGGAGAAAAACTGACACAAAAATAGATGTAAAAATAAGTACAAAATTAGAAGCAAAAAATGGCATAAGACCAGATGCAAAAATTGGCACAAACTGAATGTAAAAAAAGGCACTAAATTAGATGCCAAAGATGGTGTGAAAATCGATGCAAATTATGACACAAAACTAGAAGCAAAGAATGCCACAAAAGAGGAAGCGAAAAATGATGCAAAAATAGATACAAAACATGGCACAAAACTAGAAGCAAAATCTGTTGTAAAAACAAATGAAAATCTTGGTGCAAAATATGATGCAAAAAATGATGGATAATTTGGCGTAAAAAAGATGCAAAATTTGGTGCAAAAAAGGACGCTTTAAAAATTGTACAATAGAGCCAGATTTAGCGCCAAGCTGGTCATCCTAATTGAGAAAAAAATGCACTAAAATCTGGTGCTAAATCTGGCGCAAATTGCCTGTTTTGTTGTAGTGCATCAACTTCAGGGGAGGTACAAGTGATTGAAAGTTTGGTTCCAGACTGAAAGGGAGAAGGGGCTGGGTTACAGTCTTCCATGTGAAAGTGGCGTAGAATATCACAAGCATACTTGGACTAGGAAAGGAAAATACCTTCCTTGGATTGCAAGACTCGAAGACCAAGAGAGTAATGCAAGTGTCCTAAGTCTGTCATTTCAAACTGCTTTTTAAGGCTGGACTTCACATGGTTTATAAGGTTGGGATCACTACTAGTAAGGATAAGATCATCAACATAAAGAACAATAATGATAAGAGACTTACCCACTTTCTTGGTGTAGACAGTATTGTCAGAATGACACCTAGAAAAGCCAGTATCTAAAAGAAAGCTATCCATTTTGGCATACCAAGCTCGAGGGGCTTGCTTGAGACCATAAAGGGATTTCTTAAGCTAACATACAAGGCTAGAGTCTGGTTGTATAAATCAAGGAGATTGTTCCATATATATTTCTTCATGCAAGTCCCCATGCAAAAAAGTAGATTTAACATCCATCTGATGGACTTCCCATTTGACAGAGGTAGCAAGGGAAAGAACAAGGCAGATAGAGTTCATTTTAGCAACAGGGGAGAAGGTTTCAGTATAGTTAATGCCTTCAACTTGTGAAAAATCCTTAGCAACAACACGAGCTTTATGTTTATCAATTTTTCCATCTGGTCCATCCTTGGTTCTATAAACCCATTTGCATCTAACAAATTTTTGTCCCTTTGGAAGACGAACAAGATCCAATGTATCATTTGCTAATAATGAATGATATTTTTCATTCATAGCTATGTCCCAATGTGGATGGCCTGAAGCTTCTGCAAAGGTGTCAGGATGATATTCGCTGGAGCTTGAGCCAGTAAAGAAGAGGCTCTATCAAACTAAGAACGTGTACATTGTTGATCTGTAGGATCACCTGCAAGAGCATCTACTGCATCCCGAGTAGCACGGACCCATTTTGGAAGCTGAGGAGCTGAAGGAGGATCCTGAGAAGGTGGGGGAGGATTTTGATCCTAGCTGTCATCATCTGAAGAAGAAATATTTTCAGAAGTAGAAGGGATAGAGAGAGGTGGCACATCCGCGGAACTAGGCTCGTAGGCCGATATATTTTCAGCAAACTTTACATATTATCTAATGATAAATTTTTTGGACTTAAGTAGAATAAGTCTATATCCTTTAACATCTTCAGAATATCCAACAAAAATACATTTTTCACTCTTAGGTTCTAAATATTTATGTTTCTCATCTAGAATATGGGCCCATGCTTCACTTCCAAAAACACGAAAGTGACTTACATCTGGTTTAATTGAGCTCCATGCTTCTTCGAGAGTGATATTCTTTAAAACCTTAGTAGGAGTGTGATTTACTATGTAATTTGCACAACTAATTTCTTTTGCCCAAAAATTAAGACTAAGTCCTTTAGATTGAAGCATACAATCAGCCATTTCCTTTAAGGTGCAATTATTCCTTTCCGCTACACCATTTTGTTGTAGAGTATATGGAACAATATGTTTCATTTGAATTCCATGCTCAATGCAAAAGTTGATGAATTTGTTGTTAACATATTATCCGCCATTATATAATCTGAGCTTAAGAATTTGATGTCTAGATTGTTTCTCAACAGAGGCCTTAAAGGCCAAGAACATGTTGAAGACTTCACTCTTGAGTTTTAAGAAGTATACCCAAGTGCATTTGGAGAAATCATCAATGAAAGTTAAGAAATACTTGTAGCCAGAGAATGAACACCTAGAAGTGGACCACATAAATCACTATTCACAAGCTATAAAGGGGTTGATGTGTGCCGAGAGGCATGTTTTTCAAAATTATCCCGATGATGTTTTCCGAGTACACATCTGAAACAAACACCATCTCTGCAAGATACCATAGGAAGACCTGTCAGCATATTTTCTTTACATAGATTTTGAAGGGAGCGACAGTTTAAGTGACCAAATTGCTCATGCCAAAGTTTGCTCACTTCATCATTATTAGCAAAAAATACCAAGGGAAGTGTTTATGAACCAAAGTTGTAAACTTATACAACCTTGTAAAATCATCATCAATGTTAGTAGATAAAATATGTCTAGGATCTCTTAGGTCCTTAATTACAACATCGTGAGGTGAAAATTCAATGATTTTACCTTCACCTGAATGAGCTATCTGATATACAGATAGAAGGTTGCAGGATAAGGTTGGAACACATAATACATCATTAAATTGAATATTGTCTAGATGAATAGTTCCAGTCCCTACAACGCTAAGAGATCTATCATCACCAACATATATATTTTTGGTGTTACAAGCATTTAAATAAGAAAACATGGTTTTGTTCTTGGCCATGTGATAAGAAGCTTTGTTGGGTAGCGGAAGCCCCGTGTAACAGTTTGGGGCTCAAAGCCCACAATTTTGGGTAAAAGTATGGTAAAGACTCCACGAAGTGCGCGAAGCACGAATTGTAATGAGTCAAGTCAAAGGGTTATCCACCCGAAAATAATTTAAAATAATAGGAAGTGAGTCAGCCTACCCATGGTCCGCAGACCATGGGAATGTATAAATAGAGCAAGGCTCTATGGCTAGAAAGCAGTTTTTAGTTTTGGATCTTGAATGTAATGGATTTATGAAGATAAGTTTCTCTCAGCGTCTGTAAGTCTGAGTCAAGGGTGTGGTAGATAGAGAAAGGCTCTGCAGCTGAGTGCGCAAAGGCCCAGTAGAATCCACAGCTGTGTGCACAGACCCATGCAGCTGAGTGCGCAGGGAAAATCTGGTTGTATGAACCGAAGATATTAATAAAGATAAGTTGTTTCTGAAATATCACGGATCTATTGTATTCTGGTTTATGCATCTGTTATACAAGTTTATGTCTTTAAGAATTATGATTGCGCGCACTGGGTTTTATTGTTATATGTTTGCTTAAATACTGTAACAAGAAGATCGAATTTGTAGCAATTTCATTAATAAGAATGTACACCTACGTGGATCTACGCGAAAGCCCGATAGCAGTACAGAGTGGCGTGATGCCGCAAAATGGTTCGCGACCCCTCCAGACCACATCAAGACATCCCAAGGGTATGGAAACCTAGTTATAGCACCCTCCCCTGCTACATCGGGTGAGACTTCAGTCCGCACTCTATGGAATGCTGCTGAAATGGCCGATAGTTGGAGGATTTGTTTGGCTAATAACTCTTCCGAACATGGGTCAAGGCCCAATAAGCCAACAAATGGTTCCGTTGTCAGGACTAGGATTTGCCTAAGGGATGTCTGATGTCGGAATGCTGGAACCCTATAAAGAAAGAGATTGAAGATTTGTTGGATCAGAAGATTCACGAGTTCATGGTACTGGAAAACAGAAATTCGAGGATATTTGAGGAAAGGTAGCTGGATTGCTACATATACATAGAAATCCACGATATCTTCTTCATTTATTTCTTGGCAGAACCGTATGAGTGGATCTCGAGGCTAGCTGATAGTCAGGGAAGGTGCGGACTGGATTAGCCCATCGTGTGGACTCCAGAGTTGGTGCGTAGATTGGAAGCGTCTAAAGATAAAATCGCACAGGCAGTAGATCACTGGTTGGATCAAATAATAGGAGGGTTTATAACCGAGTTTGCGATAGACACAAATGTGAGTCACAGCGAGGCAGAAGGGTGCTTTCTCCAAGGACCGTTGGGTAAGTACATCAAATCATTGAATACTTGGATTAAAAGGCTGTTATGTGAAAAACAGGTTATGTGCATCCATTGATGTCTGGGGTAATGAGGAGTGGAAAAGGCTACCAAGGGACCAAAGGATTAGAAAACAGTCCTCTAATTTCACTCTCACGAGAAAGCGAGGAGGAGCTCGCAGTGTTCTCTCTGAGAAGTGCAGTCCAATTGATAAAGCAAGGCATTCCAATAATACCACCACCATCCACTCCATCACCTACTTCACCTACATCAAACCCATCTTCACCTACCCCACCTCCGCCACCACCAAAGATTGGGATGGCAAGTGCGATCAAGTTGCCAATATTTAGAGGCATAGGAAATGAGGAACCAAATCAATTCTAGTTCGTGGTAAAGGTTGTATGGGAAGCCCAAGGCATATTGGATGATAAAATAAAAAAGGCTACTCTGGTCAGCGCACTACAAGACCACACATTGATGTGGTATATAAAGTACTCTAGCGATCACCCGAATGCAGGAATAATAGCGATTCACGACATGCTGAACAAAGAATTTAGCCGACCAAAATCGCAAACGTAGTCAATCATCGAGTTCAAGGAGATCGTGATGATGCCTAATGAAACTCTATGGGATCTGGACCAGACATTGAAAATTACAATCCGCGAGGATAACATGACGCTGACGAACGCGCAGCACTGCGCGTGGTTTATGGCGTCTTTGACACCACATCTAAGGACATCACTATCATAGAAAAATATCTCAACCCAAGCTGAAGCATTAGAGACAACAATGAGGTTGCATGAAATCCTAATACAGGATTTGGGGTTGGGAGTTTAGCAACTCCATGCGCAACTACAAAACCTATGCTTAGAAATGCAAAGTTTGAAGCAAGAAAGGGTGCCCCAACCAGAGGCACATACAGAAGTAGGAGGCATCAAATGCAAAGGTCAAGGTCACGACAAAGACCACTGCCCCATATTCAAAAACTATCTGGCGGGAGGGGGGCCAAGGCCATTAAGGCTGGAGGTACAAGAAGGGACAAGTGCGGCGCCTACCCTCTGCTGCGCGATTTGTCAAGTGGGAGGAAAGCACGCAACAGACAACTGCCACCTATTGCAAAAGTATGCCCAGACTCCATAGCAGTTGTATTGCAACTTCTATAGGTCAGTGGGTCATGACGAGCGAACTTGTCGAAGCTACGAGCTAACGATGGAGAGGACCTCAGCCTATCAAATGCAGACTGAGGCGCGCGGTTTCAACCCAGCCATAGGGCCATGTGGGGGATTCCAAGGATGGAGACGAGGAAGAGGAATGGAGCCTGGTGGGGCCGCAGATAGCTGATCTGTTATAACTGTGGCGGGTCAGGGCACTATACTCGTGACTGTACTAACCCTACAAGAATATCTTGTCCATACTGTGAGCAATTTGACCATGAAATGATAGACTATCCGACGCTAATTTCCCAGATGTGTGAAAAGGGGGTATTGCAGCCCACTCCAACTCAAAATGTCCAAATGATGAAGTTAGAACCACGTGAAGAGGACCCCAACGTAAACATGGTACTAAGGAGTGGCGCAACTACAGGGGGAGATGCGCGGAAACAACCTAGAGAAGATGGGAAGGGCTGTGATGCTCCTACAAAGGAACCTAACTTTGAGATGGAACAGGTGAAGGAGATGTCTAAGGAAGCTCAAAAGAGCTTCATGGAAGTCTCTACTCTAGGTAATAGGGATCCAATTGAGCCGAGAATGGATCCCTCTATGCTTACCACCTTTTTAGAGACATGTATGAAGTTGTTGCACAACAATAGAGCTATTAAAGGGCTTCAAGAGCTGATCACTAAGTGCGTAGGGTCAGGGGAGTCGTGTGTAGTCCGGAAACTGAGAAAACATGCTCTACGCACCAGGTGGGAGATGCAAATGACGGTGCAAATCGGCGAGTACAAGATGGACCGGGTCATTCTGGATTTAGGGTTGGATGTGAATGTGTTGCCTAAGCAAACATGGGAACGCATGGGTGGGCCCACTACAGTGGTCTCCTATTCAACTGCGGATGGCCAACCAGCAAAAGATCTTACCGATGGGACGACTGCAAGGGGTAACAGTTGAAATTGAAGGCGTAAGTATGCATACTGACTTTGAGGTAAGAGAAATTGTTGATGATAGTAATCCATACCCTACATTGCTAAGAATAGATTAAGCCAAGGACATGAATGGGGTCATCAACTTAAAAAGACAATAAATAAAATTTGAGAAAAAGTCACTCTGCGTAATAGTTCCGCTAGACCCAGCTGAAAGAGTGCGCTACACCGAACCAGTGCACAACAAGGATAGTGACAATGAACTGGACTGCATCTACCAGATAATAGTGCAAGACCAGGATCAAGTGAATCCCATAGCAGACGGGAGAATCTCATGGGAGCGCAATAGTTCCTGCACCTCGGATTCAGACGAGGAGATCGAATGATGGTAGAACCGATTGCATGAGGTTACAACACTCAATTGTAACATGATGATTAGATCACTACGACGCGTGACAACCGAGGTACGAAAATAGCCAGTGGACAACGGCGCAACAAAGGAGGAGGATTTTGTCAACCTTTGCGGAACTTCAATCATAAAGCAGAAGCAGCAGGGGGTGACAGAAGAAGCACTATGCACAGCAATCACACCAGGGTGGTGTGCACAGAGGAAGATGAGGTGGAATGAGCATGGAGGTAGAAGGCAGTTCTAGGTACAGATTGGAGGACGTGCACGGTGAACGCAGCTAGGGAAACCACGACAGAGCAAGGTAGGCACCCATCTACAATGGAGGGCATGGTTTTATGCTGCGCAACCATCGACCCATCTGAATTTGCGCGTAATAGGGATTCGTTGGGCCGATAAGACCGTAAACAAAGCGAGGTGTGCCAAGGGAACTCTATCCATGGTCGGATGGGAAGTAAAGAGAATTTCCCTGACCACTGCCCCTACAATTCGACCTAAATGAGAAGACTTGGACAAAGGGATCCAACAGTTGCAGGAATCCATTCGACATGGTAGCTTGAGATTTCACGAACTAGAGGAAGTGGGGGCAAGGCTAAGGAGGAAAAGCGTGAGGTTGGATGAAGAAATTGACAAAATAAAAATAGGAGGCACACAAACAGGCCGTGTGATCATGCGAAGGAAGGGACCAGACCTAGCCGGCCCTCCTATGATCCTAGCACAAGTCGTGACCCTGCTATCATGGTTGCGACTGCACCCTACTGAAAAAGGGAGCACAAACCGCAATGCGCTATCCGATTCAAAGGTACACGAAGGGTAGCTATAGCCCGAGCTAGCAGGGAAAAGGAAGACTTGCACGAGGGGTGTGACCACCTGACTATCTATAGGAGGCCCAGTCTCAGTGCTCCATGCAGTTGAAAGAGGGTGCGGGACTATAAAACAATATGCAGGTAGGTTGCGCGATTTGACTGTGGCGCGTAGGGCTAGAATGCACCCGGATACCACAAGCTACTCTATCGCTTGGGATGGATGGAAGGTGAACGTTTCAGTTACTATTCATGATAAGATGTCCCATTTAAGACACCAAGGAGTGGGTGGTGGGAAATTAAGACATAGGGGTAACCGCCAAAATCACATTAATGAGCCAAGAATAGGGAAAAGGGATCCATTTGAATTTCAAATAGTATATAAAAAAAAACTGAAGTTTCACGAAACAAAGCTTGGTCTTTCGAAGATTAGGACGCTCTAGTTTCAAAATGATAGGAGCAAGATGAATGAAAAACTGTTGAAAGAAAGCCCATGGTTTTAGGAATTGCCGAAGGAACTGCAAGAGTCATTACTTAGGTCGATAACCACCACCAAGGACGTTACACAGAATCCTACGCCACAGGAATCCAAAATCCCTAAATCACCGAGGATGCCATAGACCAAGAAGGACCCCCAGGTACCAGGACCAGTAAGGATGTTGCCACGAAATCCACGATTTAGCAAGATATCAATGGAAGAAAAGGGAAAAGCTATTACTATTGAAATTGACGATGAGGAAGAGGAACCTCTGACATATGTCGAAGAAATGGAACCCAAGGAAGAAATAGAGGAAGATATTCCACTAGTGTTGGGCCCTGTAAAATGAGCCAAGTATGTCCCTCCATGAAAAGGAAAGGTTCGGGTACCTAAATATTTGGATGATGTTCAGAACAAGCTCATAACCCCGTCTCTCCCCAAAGGGGTTCCACTTCAAGGATCAGAGTTTGGCCGCATCCCCTCAATGAAATTTGAGGAGTGGGACCTCGTGGATATTGAGAAGTTCCCTCATCTGGAAACTAGCAAATTGATGGACCTAAGCATAGATGGGGTTGTCACAACACTACAGCCGAAGGAAGGGCTGCGAGAGGTGGAGGAGGTCGGGCTACTTCACCTCCTGGAAATTCCCCATTTTCATCGGCCTCCAATTACGATACTGATCATCAGGTAATTGCTATGCCTACTGCACGATGGGTACCTACGTCTCATCACACCTATCCCCATCATAGTGGAACTCATTCATATGATCTCTTGATTTCCATGTGAGGGAAGGGACCCCACAGAAATTGTGGGCACAGGTAGTGACTTGACAATTGCAAAAACTATGAAGAAGAAGTACAACTTGGAGAAGAAGCAGCGAGGGTATCTTATCACTAGCATTCAAAACACAGGGGTCCGCATTGTTACCCAATTTCTGGCCAGGAAGGTATTGAGAAAGTGCCGAGGCAGCGAGGTCCTAGCAACGGTCATCATGTTAGCTGAGCAATGCGCGACAGGGGTACGATTTAATTGGGCGCAGTTCCTCCGCAATGAATTCCTAACGAACTGCCGAGAAGCCCAGGAGGAGGGTAAGTCCTTCCACTATGTGTGCTTACTCTTATCCATACTATTGGTTACAACCAAATTGCTTGAAGATAGTCAGTTTCCTTCCTTAGACCAGGATTAGCGAGAGGCAGCCAGATGCTGCTAGAATCTGCGAAGTCAAGATTTTCTAGATACTAATGGAAGCCAACATATGACAATGGATCAACCAGCAACCCCGCTTAACTACTGAAGTATATGATGTGTGAAAAGTATTGCTGACTTTAAGGCAGATATGCACCACGTGTATATCAGGGTGTGCAAAGATCCCAAGCAGACATGGACCACGCTTCCGTTCATCGCTATTGATGATGTTGTTTACGCACTGCTTGATACCTGGCCACCAGAATGGTGTGGACCAGATGCCGTAGGACGTGAAGAGGCCACAATCCAAAAGAAGAAGGCTACCACCAAATCCCTAGCACAGCAAAAGCGAAATGAACAACTCACGGAGGAAGTAAGGGCGTCCTGAGAAGCAACTCAGGCTGCCACAGACAAGGCAACAACAGGAGAGGCTGCCACAACAAAAGATGACAGTGGCACACATGTCACTACAGAGCCGGAAATGGATACTATGACAGAAGGTGCGGAGCCTAGCACCACTAGTGCACCCTTAAAATTCCCGCATGTAACAGAGCAGACAAAATCAAGGAAGAAGGCCAAGGCATCCAAGCTGGATACAGATCCTAGCACACTGACTGAGGGTGACCTAGGTGACATTGGGGATACAGTGTGCGAGGCTACCTGGGAGGCGCTCGATGAAGCCATGATAGAGCAACAGACTATGTTGGGGGCACTCAGGATGTAGTTGCAGGAACTTCAAACAAGGGTCCCACAGCTGACTGTGCTAGCTACCCATGGAGCTACAGGTACGGCCACGACCGAGCAGCTGTTGCAGGCCAAAATGGCTAATACCATCGCACTTCCAGTCGGAGCATTGACAGTAGATAACGTGGAAGATCGAGCCATGGTAGGCTGAATTTCGAGACTTGGAATAAACTTGGCTACCCTTCTGCGAGAGGTTTTATACTGACTACAGGATGGCGCAACAATGGAGCTCCGCGCAAGGGAAGGCCGCGCGGTTCAGCTAGCAGTTGAGCCTCCAAAGAGATGAAGCAGTAGCACAGAACCAATAGTTGGAGAAAATTTTCCAGGAAGCGTGTTGTTGAGTCCCTGAACTCAAGATCACGACAGAATTACTGGTCGGCATCCGGATCCACAAGTTTGCTAGTGGGTTTGGCGAAGCAAAGGAGGAAGCCGTGAGGATCCAGTTGGCCCTTAGCTTTTAGATCGCAAAGCTGAAACTAAAATCACAGCCCTCTACACCACCAGAGGTCACAGAGTAGCAGAAAGGCATCATTTAATCCGGGTGAGAAATAATAGCATGTGCTATGCAGGAGTGCTCCAACTTGTTGGATCAATCACTTATTACGCTCACATCACTACAGGAGGATCCAACCTTACAGCGGTTGGAAATAGAGGCAAGGGAGCTACAACAAGCCTATGATAATGTCAGGGTGACCGTGCAGATGGTTGTTATTACCTAGCGCTTGTCCAAAATGAGGGAGGCTCAGGCTCTTAAGATACAGGCTGACGTTGCTCGGCAGAAGGATGCAGTGATTAAAGATCATATCCAACCTTGGCTAGATGAGGCATTTGCGATTTCCACCAACATCGAGCGAAATATGGCACACATGTAGGCAGTATATGAACCTAGACAAGCAACTGATACTAATACTGATGCATCAATGGCTCGCGTAGAAAAAGTACAGCGAATGGCGGAAGATTTTGTTGCAAGTGTAAGTGAAGTGCAAAAGTTGTTGCATGACCTTCACGCGAAGATTGCTGCACCAGCCAAGTGACTCAAGATGAGGCACAATGATTGTGTTGGGGTCCTGTTGGGTAGCGGAGGCTCCGTGTAACAGTTTGGGGCTCAAAGCCCATAATTTTGGGTAAAAGTATGGTAAAGACTCCGCGAAGTGCGTGGAGCGCGAATTGTAACAAGTCAAGTCAAAGGGTTGTTTGCTCGAGAATAATGTAAAATAATAGGAAGTGATTCGGCCTGCCCATGGTCCGTGGACCATGGGAATGTATAAATAGAGCAAGGATCTATGGCTAAAAAGCAGTTTTTAGTTTTTGATCTTGAATGTAATGGGTTTATGAAGATAATTTTCTCTCATCATCTGTAAGTCCGAGTCAAGGGTGTGTTAGATAGAGAGAGGCTTTGCAGTTGTGTGCGCAGAGTCCTGGTAGAGTTCGAAGCTATGTGCGCGGACCCCTGCAGCTGAGTGCGCAAGACAGATCTGGTTGTATGAACAGAAGATATTAATAAAGATAAGTTGTTTCTGAAATATCACAGATCTATTGTATTTTGGTTTATGCATCTGTTATACAAGTTTATGTCTTTAAGAATTATGATTGCATGCACTAGTTTTTATTGTTAAATGTCTGCTTAAATACTGTAACAAGAAGATCAGATCTGTAGCAATTTCATTAATAAGAAAGTGCACATGCATGGATCTACGTGAAAGCTCAATAGCAGTACAGAGTGGCCCGAGGCCGCAGAATGGTTCGTGACCCCTCCAAACCACATCAAGACATCCCAAGGGTGTAGAAACCTGGTTCCAACACCCTCCCCTTCTACCTCAGGTGAGACCTCAGTTTGCGCTCTTTGGACTGTTGCTGAAATGGACGGTAGCTGCAGGATTTTTTTCCTAATAACTTTTCCGAACCTGGGTCAGGGCCCAATAAGCCAACAAGCTCCAGAATCAATGAGCCACTCATGAGAATGAGAAGAAGAAGATACATTTAGTGCATAACTAGACCGAGATGCTTGACAACCACATGTAGAAAGTGTTATTCCTAAAGATGAAGTTGAAGTTGAAGAGTGCTCCAAATGGATGCTATTCTTCTTAATTGCTTTTTCCAAGGCTACCATCTTCTTAAAGCATTTGAATTCTAAGTGGCCATCTCGAATACAAAAGTTGCAATGTTTATTAGTCTTCCCTTTGTTTTTATTTTCCTTATCATTTTGTTGAAATGATTTTTCATTTTGAGACTAAAATTGCTTAGGACCCTTGTTTTATTTAGGACCATTCTTTTTAGGATACTTCTTCTTAGGATTCTTTGAATTTGGTTGTTGTTAGGCGGCTAAGGCTTTCTTAGAAGAGTTTCCAAGATTAAGAAGACCAAGATGTAAGAGTTTTTCTTGTTATCTTATTAAATAATCACAAAAGGCATCAAAATAGGGGGACTTATAATCTTTTCCTTGAGAAATAAATGATTCTCTAGTAGAATGGAAGGTGGAAACAAACACAGAGTAGGCTAGTCCCAACTTAGTAAGAATGGAATATATAAGGCTACCATCTTCTTTCTTAACCTTAAAACCTTCCAAGAGGAGTCTAAGGGTCTTGAACTTGGACAAAAAATCTTCAATGGATGCAAAATTATCGGGGTCCAATGTAAGCAACTCATTTTCAAGTTGATGGGCTTTAATTTCATTTTTAATTCCAAAAACTTTAGTGAGTTATTTCATTGCTTCATCAGGGGTATCAAGTTCTGCGATATGGAATCTAAGGTCTGGAGAAATAGACATCCCTATCAACCCACATGCTTGATCTTGTCTATTTTCCCATTTAGCTGCCTTATATTCATGTTTAGGTTTAATTTCTTGGCCTGAGGCTATTTTGTAAAGACCTTTACTTCTAAGTAAATCCACAATGTAGGACCACCATTGTAAGTAGTTGGTGCTGTCAAGAATAACTTGGCATGGAATTTCCATTTTAACAAAAAAAAAGTTGTAAATGCTGAAACTAAGTGTTCCAATGGAAATATCTCGGAAAATTAGGCTGATTAAAAAAACTAGCTTTGAAAACGGCTTCTGGATGAAGAAGTTGTGGCTTTTTTGAAGAAAAGTTGTTGAAGATGTCAACGAAGTGCATGAATGTGTGGAATGAAGGATAATGTTATATTTTAACCGCCCCCCCCCCACCCTCCAAACTTAATCTAATTAGGTCACTTTAAAAAAAATATTTTATGTGACTCGCTTTTATAAATAAGTGAAAGTCACTTTTACAATGGTAATTTATGAGCTACTAACTAAATCGTAACTTAAATAAAAGATAAAGAGACTTTAGAATTATAAGTGACTCACTTTTTATAATGGACGACAACACTTTTACATAAAGTAACTTTAAAACATAAGTTATATGTGCTTTTTGAAAAAGTTATATGTGCTTTTTGAAAAAGTAACTCAACAAAAAGAAAGACTTGAACCCAAGACCTCTATTCTCATAAAGTAACTTTGGACCAAGTGAGCTAGTTTAAAAGGTTAGTAATTTTTGGAAAAGAGGAAGGTGACTTTCATTTTTTTTTCTTTTAGTCACTAGAGCTTTGGGGTGCATGCTTACTTGAAAAAGCTCTTTTTGCCTAAAAAACATAAAACCACACAACTCAACAGAGACATCCAAAAAAAACAAACCTTATGCCTTGAAGTTAGCTTTCACCAGAAACTAAATATTTTCCTCAATGTTTCTAATTTTTTGAGATCACACTAATGTGAAGCAAAAAAGAGCATATGCATGAGAAAAATCCTTCCTTTCTATTTCTAATTTTCCCAGATCGCACAGAGTCACAGGGCAAAGAGCATACACAGAAATGAAAGGTATAGATTTGGTAATAAATAAAATAGAGAGATAAATAGCTAAAACTACAAATAAAGCTTGTATACCTCCATATCTTAAAAATGACGTAGCTAGGGCTACTGGAAACATTTTCACATGAAACAAAAGGGGTTCCTCACTAGAACATATGCTCCTAACATAATAGAGCAGTCCTTTTATCCTGAAAGCGGTAGAAACTGTAGATCTAGGAAACGACAATCGGATGCAGTTGTACTAGCTTCCGATTTGGATCACCAACAGATGAGTCCCTCAAATAGCTCTAATACCATGTAGAAATTTACAAGGTAATTTCCTCAGATAGAACACCAAAGGACACTGCTTACAAATAGATCACAGATTAATCCATCATTATTCTTGACGTGGTTAAAACTAATGCGGCTACTTCAGACAATTTATTAATAAAAGAAATAAAATATAGATAAGCTTATCTCATGAATGGTCACCCTACAAATGACCCTCCATGCTCTTTAAATAGAGATCATGGACCAATTGGGTGTTAAGCCACAGATCAAGTGTCGGTAATACCAAGGAGAGAATGAACTATCGAATCACTTCATGTCTAGAATATATCATGACCGTCGGATTGTAAGTTATAAAAGTACATAATAAAGAAACACACTTTACCTAACTCTACACTAGAACAAGTTATACTTAACTATTTCCTATGTGTTGGAATATCCTAACATTTTGGACATGTATTTGTTGTTTGTTCTTCGTGGACCAAGTTTGCGAAATTTTCTCTTTCTCTTGGCCTTGGTAGCAAATGATTTCTCCTTTGATCCCACATATTCCTTTGCTTTAAGTCTAGTTTCCTCTGTCTTGCATAGAGACCACATTTCACTGAGTGTGTTTGCTTCATTATTGGAATATATGCTTGATGTGGAGTTTCCCCAATCCTTAAGTAGAGCATTGAGTACTAAAATTGTCATTTCTTTGTCATACATGACTTCCCCAAGATCTTGAATTTGATCCCTCATCTCATAGATCTTCATAAAGTAGGGATCTATTCCTTGGATATATTCATCTTATACAATTCATTTCTTAGGGATATCACTTCTCTGGCTATGGACATCGAGAATAGTTCTACTAGCTTATCATAAATTTCTTTTGATGTTTCAAATTTGGAGACATAAGGAATGAGAGAACCCTTGGTAGATTCTATTAGAATCCTTTGAGCTCTTGTCTCATCCTTATTGTACTTGGATAAGGCTTGTGTTTGTTCCTTAACAGGGATAGTGATATTCCCTTTGACATGTTCTAGAAGTTCATTCTCTTTGAGAAGAAAATCAGTCATCTTCTTCCATGAAAAAAAGTTATTGGTACCTACCAATTTGTTGCTTTCCTTGCAAAAAGACATTGATGTATATTCAGAAGGGGACATATACTCACTTGATATATTTTTAAATGTGGTTAAATTCTTTTCTCCTTGAAGTCTTGATGGCTTGCTTTCCTTGAATCTTGATATTCCTCAAGATGTTTTCTCCAAGTCGGCTTACTTGATGATGAGAATTTCTTGATGACTTGTAGATGATGTAAGTCCCTCTTTGATCTTCTCTTCTTTGTAGGTGCCTTTATGTAAGGATCTTCTTCTTGCTATGTAGTCTTCCTTGATGAATGATAGATGGTATGCCTTCTTTTCCTTGAATAAATTTGTCTTGATGCTTCAACCTTATAGATGAAATTGATGAGTGTTATTGAGTTTCCATTTCCTTGATGTGTCACCTTAGCTCTAATTCCATGTTGAAGAATCTAGGGAAATTAGGTGTATAAATATTCTTTGAGACTAGATAACAATTTGTGAATTATTTTTACAATTTGTCTTTTTTAACTTAATATTCTTCTTATCTTATTAATGCATGTGTGTGTGCTTCATCAAACTACTATCAAAACATAAAACAAGAACACAAGATGTTGGCTCTCTGCCAGGGCCAAAACCACTCTTCTCTTGAGAGGAAAATCCTTCAGTAAGTTTTTCTCTTGTTGAAGCTTCTTTATTGATCAATGCCAAACCCTAGACCCTTGACTAGAAGATCCTACAAGCACTAGTCAAGTCCTTCCTCCTTCCTGCACTTTGTGCCCCGACACTTCATCCTCCTTCTTCTAGCACTTCGTTCTTCTTTCAAATGTTAATAGACCTTGTTACACTTGCTCTAGAAGAGACATCTTTAAGAGACCCTTTGTGATGGTCCCTTCCTTATTCTTGACCAAATGAGTTCCTTCTTCAAGGTGTAGGTGCATACTTGTTGTGACTATCTTCTAGCCCTAAATTCTCGGACGTGTGATGGTTTACTTGATGTTGTAGGCTCCTTTCTCCTTCGCTTTAGTGCCATTCTTCTTCACTTCAATGGGAGGCCTTATAGGCCTAGTTTGCTAGCCTAAATAGAGATATATGTCAACTATGAGTTTCTGTTGTTATGAGTTTCCTCACACATGTGACTGCATCTTACCCTAGAAATAGTCCTCTAAATTTCAGTGTTCTTCCTTCCTTCTTCTTTGCAATAGAGGATCCCTTTGTCATCTCTTTTTCACCCTTTACTCGTTCCTTTTCTTCGCTAATTTTAGAGGTATATTGTGTTATATTTTGGAGGAGTGGACAGCCTCTATATATAGAGGATTTTACCTCCTTTAGGTCAACTAGTAGGATGACTTGCTGCCTTGAGGCTGACTTGACTTACTTTGCTTCGATGGGAGAATTTAATGGTGCCATTTCTTCTTTTGATGCTGTCTTTGCTAGGAGGAGACTTGAATTTGCTTGGAGGTTGCTTCATTGACTCTTATACACAATGTAACATACCCTTAAGGTCTTGAATCATTTTCTTTTTACTCCTTGACTCACCTATAGCACTTAACATGTGCTAGACCTATTTCAATGAGCAAGAAACTCATTGACATATATTATAAAAATAGTATTTATTTTCTTGAATAAGTACAAATATCAAAAGTACATTTATGAAGACCAAACCTAGTTACATTTTCTTCAACATCGCAGTTTAATCAAAGGATCACTAGGCCCTAAATCAAGACACCACCCTCTAGGCTTTATCGTATATCCCGCCATTCACCGAAAAGGATTCCTAGGCATAATCAAGGGAAACCACCTCTAGGATTTAATGTATATCCCGCCATTCACCAGAAATGATTCCTAGGCCCACTGAGGCAACACAATATTGAATTTATCACAACCCACAGTCTAGTTCATGGGTCACTAGGCCAGTGGATTTACTGTGATCCATTGTTCGGTTCAGGGACCACTAAGCCATGTGCTCTATCATTCGGATATCCACCTCACTCAGCTTCGAATCCATCCAGAAATCTAGCTCCACCAAAACATGAGAACCTGTTGTGGGCAACAACAACCCCCCTCCTTATTTAGTGTTATACCTAATAATAAATAAGTGGGGACCCTTAGTTAAAAATTTAAAAATCGAAATAGCGCTTAAATTTCCTTTTCAAATAAAATTACCATCATAAGCTTAGGGAACCCCCCATGCAAAATCTAAACAAATCTAAGTTTTATGATAAGGTAAGGCAAAATCTTTCCTTAGGAATATCACATCGCGAAAAAAGATGACAGAAGACCACCTTACAAGCCGAATTCCAATATTGCGAGATCGCGATACGCGATAATAAACAAATATTGCATCGCATACATCAAGCACAATTTACATGGAAACACTTTAATTTATCGATATGCGATGACGACGATTGCAAATCGCATTTCGTAGAAAACAGGTTAACAAACATTTTCATATATAACATTTCTGTGATCTGCAATATTGTGATATTGTGATTTCGCAATACAGCAACAATGCAATAATGCGATATCACGAGCAATCAACTCTGCGATGTTACGATTCTACGACGTTATGATTCCACGATATTGCGATCTGCGATATTGCGAAGCAAATCACAAAATCGCTTCATCGCAGATCTTTCGGGCTCACTATTCAAGAAAAGTATTTTCCATAAGCTGACACCTGGTTATGCACTTTAATGCTAATAAATGAGTTAGTTGCCAGTTATTAATGGAATATAGTTTCGTGCTTATCAAAAAATCATCTCACGTAAGGTGGTATATTTGATGTGTCTTTGACATTTAAAAATTTCCCATCACCCTTCCTTGTCATTATTTTCACTTCACTTATGAATTGCAGGAACGGAGAACAAAGAAAGATACAAAGCAATACACAGGTTAAAATGGGAAAGAAAAGTAAAGCTTTGAGCTCTGAAGAAAAAGAAATGGCGCCCTTTTATATAGACACAGCCTGTAATAGAGACATAAGAATTGCTATGTGGGAAGGCATATAAAATCTGCTTGAAGAGGAGAATCCCAGAGTAATGGAAGTTGCTACTACCAGGGCTCAAATAGTTCATCTGAGGCATCCATCACAGAGCTAGATTGCTCATTCTTACATCGGATAGCAGCAAGACCCAAAATTCTCCCATACACGGACATGGTTAAGTGGATACTGGACAGCGTTGATATTAGAAATAGACAGTTTAAGACTCAGGGTCAAGAGCTTGCAGAAATATTATTTTCAAAAAATTTGAACTTTATATCATCTAAAAGGAAAAAGCGCAAAAGGCGAAAAACGCATCAAGGAAACTCGGATCAAGAAACGGAGGAAGTTTCCGATGCACGCATCGCTGAGAAAAATTTCTCGAAAAGGAAAGCTGCTAATTGCCCATTCACCTGCAAGCTACGAAAATTGCAAGAAAGCAACACTACAAACAGATTGGAAGCAGAAGGCCCAAGAAAAGGCAGAAGCAATCCGAGGGTTAACCAAGTTGAACTGGGATTATTACTGGGCATACTTGGTAAAGCCACATAGCCAGTGGATGACTCTTAAGTGTATCATCAATTCGGCCGAAAAGATGGCGCCAGCTCTTGTCGATTTTGTTTTCTCAGCTCAGCTAAAATCGACAGTCGGCCAGCCGACTCTTCTCAAACAAATGCTGCATGTGTGTGATTTCAAGGACCAAATACAGAAGTAGTTTTAATTTTAGATTCAATTTTAGTTTTAATTTTGTTTTATCTTCCTGAAATGAGGACGGTCATTTAAACCACATCCTACATTTCTGTAATAATTTATTTTTAGATTTAGTTAGTAGTATTTAAACCCTTCTCATGCATTTAGATAAGGGTCCTGAAATTTATCAAAAACTTATGCCCAGAACATGCACTTTTGTAACCTTTGAGGAGGTTTTGCTGAATGAATGGAACAAGATTTATTGATGTTTGCATTTGATATCTGCTACTGATGTTGCACTTTTGTACTCTTAGTGGATGTTTGATCAAGAAGAAATAAATCGTTATCGCTTGAAGCTCATGAGTAGGACTAGTTATAAATGGTATTTCTATCTCTTAACTATTTCTGCCCTTGTGTTAGAGTGATTTCCATGTTCAGTTATTTATATATTGATGTATGAATGACTGAGTTATCATTTGGCACTTTTTTACGGTGATAGCTATATATTTATGCTTAGTGTATGAATATCTTATTACGCGATATGTTTTTTACAGCTATTTTGTCTAACTTTTTATACGAAGTGGTTCATCTTTCTTGATTTCTTTTCTCATAACAATTGAATGATCTTTATTACCAGTTGTTATTTGAAATCGTTTTAGATTGTAGAAAAGAAAGATTATACCCCAGGTTAGTGTAGATTTAGATATTTCTACTTATTAGAATATAATTTCCTTATTATTAGATTAGAATTAGAGTAGAAGTATTCCATTTAGAAACTGTTAGAAAGAGAAATATCAGTCCAACAGACACACACACACCTAAACTGGGAAACTGGTCCCATATCCCTAGTAAGACCCACTATACCAAATGGAAAAGGAGCTGCTAACCAAGGTTCGGACCGAGTGGGTATCCCCCTTTTTGTAGACCCGATTTTTGCGGCTTCAACATATTTGGCGCTAGAAGGAGGGACAGAACTGTGAATGGCAAGCAAATCTAAATCTAAATACCATTCTAAGAGTAAATCACCCTCACCATCTCCCCCGACTTCTCCATTGCATTTAGAATTTTTAAATCCAGAGTCAGAACTCGCTAGAGCAACAACCGCTACTACAAACCCTGACATTTCGGAACAATCTACCATTGAACCTCCTGAAGTTGAATCTTTGATTCACAAACTTCAGTGATTTTCTATATCTCCTCAAAAATCTGTTAAATCTCAAGGCAGCGTGACTTCGCAATATAACCCTTCTCATCCTCTTACCAGGTTAAAGAGCGAAAAGTTTGGTGTTCAACTAACCGAATTACCTCTACCTACTAGGAAGAGAGCAAGGAAGTCTCCTAAAGGATCTGATAGCGAGACTCTTTCATCATCGTCCTCCATCTAAAACTCTTCACCGCGAAGTCAACCATCCACTCCTCCACTTCAGATCATTGTCCATCAACCTACTGCAGCTTCCCCAACTCCTTCTCAACCATCTGGAATCGTAATATCCCCATCTTCTCAACCAAAGGGATCTCCTTCTACACTTTCCACTGTTAGTAGTTTAGCGATGGCCCAATCTCCATGGAATAACCTAGGGGTAGTCTTAATGCCAACACCTTTGAGTCAGTTACCGGCCCATCCTGAAAAATGGCTGCCTAAGTTTAATCCTGAGGCAGGCATGCTAGCGTAAGAACATATAAATAACTTTATGCTATCCATAAATCTCAATGGAGTTGTTAATGAAGATGCTGTTGTTCAACTTTTTCCTTATACTCTGCAAGGAACAGACGGATCATGGTATTTCTCATTACCATCTGGATCTATTACTAGTTGGAACATCTTCCAAGAACAATTCCTGACCAAGTTTGATTATGACAGGTCTACAGCGACACTGATCAATGACTTGTCTAACCTTAGGACCGAGTCAAGAGAACCTATCAAAGATTTCAATTTACGTTTCAATAAAATCTTAAACAAAATACCTACTGCTTCTCAGCCTAGTGAAGAAGTGCAGAGTGAATGGTACATTACTACTTTACCATCAAACTTAGCAATCTTTGTTGATAGGGCTAACAAAACAACCTTAGTTGAAAATATGAAAGAAGAAATAGCAGTAGAGAAACGTATTATGGCCCTAGAAAAGAAAAACGTGATAGAGGAACGAAAATCTAAGAAGGTTTCTTTCAAAGAAGATCCCAAGAAAAAACAACCGAAAGATCCATTTGATTTAGAAGGATTACAAAAAGTTTTGAAGACCATGTCTAACGAAATGGTCGACATTAAGAAACAAGTAGCAGAAACTTCTTCTAAAAAGCCATACAGGCCTTTTAAAAGAAATCCTTCAACTGATTCCAAACCCCCTAACGCTATTTCAAATGTTGAATCACAAGAAGAAGAAGAGGAAAACGCTACTGAGGAACATACCGATGAAGAAGTAGTTGTAGAGGTACAAGGTATGTGGGATTTCATCCTCCCATATGAAGAGGATCAAGAGGCATTCCCAGTTAGTACACGCAACAGAAATCAACTTGATCCTCCTCAACCTACACCTAAGCCAAAGAGCGCAGGCTCGACGACTAAGGACAAAGTCGCGCTAAGAAAACATCACCTAAAGCGACTCAAACCAGCCCAGTCCAAACAGACACATCAACTCCATCTAAAACGCTAATCGTTTCGGATGAAATGGAGTATAACATAGTAGAAAATATGAAAAAGACTAGGGCCAATATTACTCTTTTTGAATTGAGCAAGTTAAAACACCAACAAAAAGTACTTTTGAAAGAATTACATGATGTACCAGTTGCACCTTTCCCAGCTGTTGTAATCTCTCAAGCTTCCCATGATATGGGAATACCTCCAACTAATACGATGAATAAAGTTGATCCAAATGATATCGCATTAATTTGAGGAAGATCGAGATCACATACTCCCCCATTTCTCATTACTTATGGAATTTTCAATAAAAACATGCATAATTGCTTAGTTGATTCTGGAGCTTCATCAATATTTTACCAAGATCAATATGTGCAAAATTGAACGTTTAACCACAGAAATCCGTTGTGCGCATAGTTCAGCTAGATCGATCTCAAGTCAAGGTGATTGGCGAGTTAAATCAGGTTACCATAAGGTTGTCATATAACCCAAAGGTATGTCAATTTATTGACATTTTAGTTGTTGATATTCCTGAATTTTATGGCTTAATTCTTAGCAGAGATTGGTTAGAAAAACTTCATGGATATTTTGCAACTGACTGGTCGCATATGTGGCTCCCTTACAATGGTAAACTGAACCAAATAAAAGTTGAATGCGAACGAAATCAGAAATACATAGTAACAGAACTCGAGGGAGAAAATGAACCAGTAGCATATAATTCTAACATCATAGGCAACTATTCAGTAGATTCTTTCCTAGGAAATTTTAATGCTCATACTTCACCTTATTTAGAACATTCTGTTTTATCTCAACTAGAAAATTTTTCACAGACAGATAGTTCTAAATGCATTAATTTTATAGATAGTCCTGTAAATAAATCTTTGTTTTGGAAACTATTTTTTGATGATTCTAAGTCTAATGAAGGAGTAGGAGCAGGATGCGTATTAGTAAGCCCAGAGGGAGATAAAACCATGCTAACTCGTAGACTCAAATTTGAGTGCACCAACAATACCACAGAATACGAGGCTTTAATCCAAGGGTTATACAAAGCAATCAGACTAGACATCAAATACCTGCAAGTTTTTGGAGATACTGAAATTGTAATTAGACAGGTATGTAATACTATACACTTTTTATCAGATCATTTAAAGCATTACCAATATTTAGTTCAAGATCTGACTGAACATTTTATAGCATTTAATATTTCATCAACTCCCTGACTCCAGAATGCTAGCGCAGACCTCTTAGCCAACGTAGCTTCCAAGCTCATTCCTTCAGAAGATTTTAGTCTTGACCAATTTTCAATTGAGTTAATTCTTAGACCATCTATTCCTGATAACATTACCAATTGGAGGATTTTCATCAACGATCCTGATATTGTGAGTTTTCCCACATCTGAAGGATCCTACACCAATCAAATAATTGACGAAGACCAACATGACCAACAACTGCAACAGGATAGTACTAACAATTCTATACCTAAATCAGTAGTCAAATTATAAGACCTTTATGATTTGAAAGATCGATTCAAAAGATCTACCAATTCAAAACTCCAAAGTTCAACTTTGAATTATGAATTAGTAAATCTAGGAACTGATGCTAAACCACAAAATATCAACCTAGGCCTCGGCCTAGCCCTTGAAGAAAAATTAGCATATATCCGTCTCTTGAAAAAATACAAAAGTGTCTTTGCTTGGAATTATGATGAACTCAAAACATATGACACCTCCATCATCCAACATACTATCCCAATGATCGATAATGAAAAACCTGTCCAACAAAAGCTGAGAAAGATCCATCCAAATTTAGAAAATCAGATCAAAACTGAACTCAATAAGTTATTGAAAGCCAAAATAATCTTTCCCATTAGACATTCTAAATGGTCTCCAATATGGTACTTGTTAGAAAGAAAAACAAAGATATTAGAATCTGCATTGACTTTTGAAACCTTAACAAGGCCTACCAAAAGGATAATTTTCCTTTACCTCCCATGGAACAAATACTGCAGGCAGTTGCGGCTCAGAATTAATGTCATTCTTGGATGGATTCTCAGGATATAACCAAGTGCTGGTACATCTGGACGATCAATTAAAAACCACATTTAGAACTAAATGGGGCACATACACATATCAAAATATGCCATTTGGTTTGGTTAACGCAGGTGCCACATTCGAGAGAGCCATGGACATTGCATTCAAAAGGTTAGTTAATAAATCAATGGTAATCTATTTGGATGATATAACTGTTTATTCCAAGAAACGAAACAAATATCTCAGATATTTAAAACAAATCTTCCAACATTGTTTAAGGTATGGGATTTCGCTTAACCCGAAAAGATCTTTTTTCGCACTAAGTGAAGGAAAGCTTCTAGGATTCATAGTGTCAAAATATGGAATTCACATTGATCCTGACAGAATCAAGGAAATTTCCGTAGTACCCCTACCTCACAACAAGAAAGCCATGCAATATTTCCTTGGCCAGATTAACTTTGTAAAGAGATTTGTGCCAAATTTTTCAAGAATCGTATCTCCTTTACGAGCCATGATTAAAAAGAATGCAAACTTTAAATGGGGCCAAGATGAACACGAGGCATTCAATCTAATCAAACAAACAATTATCAATGCTCCATCTTTAGCAACTCCAAATTTTTCCGATCCTTTTATTTTGTATACATTTGCCTTAGATAGATCATATGTTGCGATACTCACTCAAGCAAATCAAGAAAAGGTGGAGGCCCCAATTGCTTTTTTCAGTTCCAATTTACAAGGAGCTGAGTTGAATTATTCAGATGTGGAGAAACAAGCTTATGCTATTTTTAAAGCAATTAAATATTTCAGACCTTTTTTACTCAAAACACATACCAAGATCATAGTACCGTTTCCAGCGGTAAGAAATCTTCTAGTACAGAAGGATGTGGGTGAAAAAAGGGCCAATTGGGTTACTGCCTTACAGGAATATGATGTATAAATCAAACCAGCAAATATTGTAAAAGCTCAAGGCTTTTGCAAAATGTTGGCAGGAGCATCGCTAATGCCCGAAAATCCATCTGCAGAGGTACAAGTATATGAGGTAAGTCTAAATGATGTTGAGTCATTATACACTGATATTATTTATTATCTAAAAAATGGATATGCTCCTCCAAACCTCGATCATACCAAGAAAAGAGCCCTGAGGTTAAAAGCCAAATAATATCAACTCGTGAATAACGTTCTTTTTAGAATAAATTATGATTCTGTTCTTCTTAGATGTCTTGAGAAAGCTGAAGCTGAAAAAGTCTTGCAGGAACTCCATGATGGGCCAGCAGGCAGACACTACGGTGGAGATGCAACTGCTCAAAAAATTTTCTGCGCAAGCTATTACTAGCCCACATTATTCAAAGACACACATAACTACGTAAGGGAATTTCAAGTCTCTCAAACCGCTGTTGGGAGACAAAAGAAACCATCCTTGCCACTGCAACCAGTTACCATTGAACAACCTTTCAATGAGTGGGGATTGGACGTAACAGGTGAGATCGTTCCTCACTCTTCTAAATAGCGTAGATACATCCTTACAGCGACAGATTACTTTACTAAATGGGTAGAAGCAGTTCCACTCAAGGCGGCTAATGATGAAAACATCATTGAATTCATAGATCAGTTCATAATCACCAAGTTTGGATTGCCTTCCACTTTAATGTTTGATAATGCATCATATTTTTCTGGTAATGCAATGACTGAATTTGCACTCAAAAGGGGTTTCAAGCTTAAATACTCGGCCAATTATTATCCACAAGGGAATGGTTAGCTGAATCCACAAATAAGAACTTAATCAGAATCATTATGCGAACCATTGACCAAAATCATAAAAACTGGCATAAGTCTTTAATATATGCTTTATAGGCAGATCGAATAATGCAGAAAGCCTCTATCGGCACTTCTCCCTTTAATTTAGTTTATGGGAAAGAAGTAGTTCTTCCAACACATCTGGCAATTCCCTCTTTAGCCTTGGTTCAATATATTGATGGAGCACCAACTTCTTCTTTACAACTTAGGCAGCTGGAATTAATTAAGCTAGAAGAACAACGAGAACGGGCTAAGATTACTCATGCTCATCATTAAGCACTGGTGAAAACCTCTTTTGATTCCAATATGATATCCAAAAAAGATTTTCAAATGGGAGATCTAGTTTTAAAATGGGACAAGGCTCATGAGGAAAAGGGAAAACATACAAAATTTCAATGAATTTGGCTTGGTCCTTTTCAAATCATAGAAGTCATAGGTCCGTCTACCTTCATGTTACAAGATTTAAGAGGGAAAAGAGATTCTTTTCCTGTTAATGGTCAGATTCTTAAGAAATATTTTCCATAGAAAATCATTCTTCTATTTTTGTAGAGTATCCGTTTTTCTTTCCATAATAAAATAGGTTGTAAATGGTTACTTTTTAAATTCACGAAAAAGACACAAATTATCTTCTAGATTTTGTTTTTTCACTTGTATAAATAGAATTCTTTCTGAAAAATTAATCATTACTATTGAAAGATACAGTTAAAGACTATAGGCCTAGAAATGATACTAGTTTCAACTGTATAAATTTTGATGAAAAGCCACCTTGAGTTAGAAATTGTTTTATTTCAGTCAATGAAAGGTATCAATAACAAAATGAAGATTCTTTGTAGAAAGGCTCTTTCCAAAAAACTCTATCATTGTCGTCCAGAGCTGTCTTAAGGAAACAATGACTTCCTCCCCACCTAGGAAACTACAATATTCAGAGAATGAACCAAAGATGCACTTTAACTTAAAGAGTAAGAGGTCTCATCACGAGCCGACTTATCATGATCATAGATGTATAACTTGCTGACTTTGCCAATACTGCATACCACAACAAAGCAATGACTCAAGATTGTTAAAATCAAAAGGCAAGGGGTCTCATCACGAGCCAACTTGTTCAGCAAAGTTATAAATCAGTGAATGACTATGTCATGAATTGGCTACCAAACCAAGACATTGCTCTTTAAGAATAAAAAGAAAATGAAAGCAAAAAGTGTGGAAATGGATTGTTCTTTGAAAAGTTGTAAATTTCTCTAGGTAGGATACAGGATCATTGCTGGATAATAGGTAACCATGTCGAAGCTAAAAATGCTTACTGGTAGCAGAGGCTCTAACTACGACAAATGAGCATATTTAAAACTGATTTACAGAGAAGACTTTGTTTTTATCTTTATAAACCAAGTAATTACTGTTGTAGATACAAGGACTGGCTTGAGGAAGTAAATAATCAAAGTTGATAAAAAGAAGAAACAAATATCACTCATAGGCAAAAGCATAATGTACTTAGTCTTTCTATAGTAAAGTTTAATTTTCTGGAAAAAATTTTGTTTTGGAAGTTTTGAAAATTCAAAAGAGCAGCAGAGATAACTGGTTCTTCCAAGTGAATCACCAATTTTTGTGGCCAGCAACAACCCCCCTCCTTATTTAGTGTTATACCTAATACTAAATAAGTGGGGACCCTTAGTTAAAAATTTAAAAATCAAAATAGCACTTAAATTTCCTTTCCAAATAAAATTACCATCATAAGCTTAGGGAACCCCCCTTGGAAAATCTAAAAAAGCCTAATTTTTATGATAAGGTAAGACAAAAATTTTCCTTAGGAATATCGCATCGTGAAAAAAGATGGTAGAAGACCACCTTACAATCCGAATTCCAATATTACAAGATCGCGATATGCGATAATAATCAAATATCGCATCATATAAATCAAGCACAATTTACATGGAAACACTTTAATTTACCGATATGTGATGACGCTGATCGCAAATCGCATTTCGCAGAAAACAGGTTAACAAAGATTGTCATATATAACGTTTCTATGATCTACGATATTGCGATATTGCGATTTCGTGATACTGCAACAATGTGATAATGTGATATCACGAGCAATCAACTTTGCGATGTTATGATTTCACGATATTGCGATCTGCGATATTGTGAAGCAAATTGCAAAATTGCTTCATCGCAGATATTTTGGGCTCGTTATTGAAGAAAAGTATTTTCCATAAGCTGACACATGGTTATGCGCTTTAATGCTAATAAATGAGTTAGTTGCCAGTTATTAATGGAATATGGTTTCGTGCTTATCGAAAAATCATCTCATGTAAGGTGGTATATTTGATGTGTCTTCATCATTTAAAACTTTCCCATCACCATTCCTTGTCATTATTTTCACTTCACTTATGAATTACAGGAATGGAGAATAGAGAATGATACAAAGCAATACACAGGTTAAAATGGGAAACAAAAGTAAAGCTCCGAGCTTTAAAGAAAAAGAAATGGCGCCCTTGTATACAGACACGACCTGTAACAGAGATGCAGGAATTGCTATGTGGGAAGGCATATACAATCTGCTTAAAGAGGAGAATCCCAGAGTAATGGAAGTTGCTGCTACAGTGGGCTCAAATAGTTCATCTGAGGCATCCATCACAGAGCTAGCTTGCTCATTCTTACACCGGATAGCAGCAAGACCCAAAATTCTCCCATACACGGACATGGTTAAGTCGATACTGGACAACGTTGATATCAGAAATAGATAGTTTAAGACTCAGGGTCAAGAGCTTGCGGAAATATTATTTTCACAAAATTTGAACTTTATATCATCTAAAAGGATAAAGTGCAAAAGGCAAAAAACGCATCAAGGAAACCCGGATCAAGAAATGGAGGCAGTTTCCGATGCGCGATTAGTGAATCGCGCATCGCTGAGAAAAATTTCTCGAAAAGGAAAGCTGCTAATTGCCCAGTCACCTGCAAGCTACGAAACTTGCAAGAAAGCAACACTACAAACAGATTGGAAGCAGAAGGCCTAAGAATAGGCAGAAGCAATCCGAGGGTTAACCAAGTTGAACTGGGATTATTACTGGGCATACTTGGTAAAGCCACATATCCAGTGGATGACTCTTAAGTGTATCATCAATTCAACCAAAAAGATGGCGCTAGCTCTTGTCGATTCTGTTTTCTCAGCTCAGCTAAAATCGGAAGTCGGCCAGCCAACTCTTCTCAAACAGATGCTGCATGCATGCAATTTCAAGGACCAAACATAGAAGTAGTTTTAATTTTAGATTCAATTTTTGTTTTAATTTTGTTTTATTTTCCTGAAATGAGGATGGTCATTTAAACCACATCCTACATTTTTGTAATAATTTATTTTTAGATTTAGTTAGTAGTATTTAAACCCTTCTCATGCATTTAGAGAAGGGTCCTGAAATTTATCAAAAACTTATCCCCAGAACATGCACTTTTGTACCCTATGAGGAGGTTTTGATGAATGAATGGAACATGATTTATTGATGTTTTCATTTTATATCTGCTACTGATGTTGCACTTTTTTACTCTTAGTGGATGTTTGATCAAGAAGAAATAAAATCGTTATCGCTTGAAGCTCATGAGTAGGACTAGTTATAAATGGTATTTCTATCTCTTAACTATCTCTGCCCTTGTGTTAGAGTGATTTCCATGTTCAGTTATTTATATATTGATGTATGAATGCTTGAGTTATCATTTGGCACTTTTGTATGGTGACAGCTATTTATTTATGCTTAGTGTATGAATAGCTTATTATGCGATATGTTTTTCACAACTATTTCGTCTAACTTTTTATACGAAGTGGTTCATCTTTATTGAATTATTTTCTCATAACAGTTGAATGATCTTTATTACCAGTTGTTATTTGAAATCATTTTAGATCGTAGAAAAGAAAAATTATACCCTAGGTTAGTGTAGATTTAGATATTTCTGCTTATTAGAATACAATTTCCTTATTATTAGAATAGAATTAGAGTAGAAATATTCCATTTAGAAACTGTTAGAAAGAGAAATATCAGTCCAACACACACACACACACCTAAATTGGGAAACTGGTCCCATATCCCCAGTAGGACCCACTATACCAAACGGAAAAGGAGCTGCTAACCAAGGTCTAGACTGGGTGGGTATCCCCCTTGTCATAGACCCGATTTCTAGGGCTTCAACATATTTGGCGCTAGAAGGAGGGCCATAACTGTGAATGGCAAGCAAATCAAAATCTAAATACCATTCTGAGAGTAAATCGACCTCACCATCTTCCTCGACTTCTCCATTGCATTTAGAATGTTTAAATCTAGAGTCAAAAGTCGCTGGAGAAACAGCAGCTACTACAAACCCTGACATTTCAGAACAATCTACTATTGAACCTCCTAAAGTTGAATCTTTGATTCACAAACTTCAGTGATTTTCTATATCTCCTCAAAAATCTGATAAATCTCAAGGCAGCATGACTTCGCAATATAACCCTGCTCATCCTCTTACTAGGTTAAAGAGCGAAAAGTTTGGTGTTCAGCCAACCGAATTACCTCTACCTAATAGGAAGAGAGCAAGGAAGTCTCCTAAAGGATCTGATAGCAAGACTCTTTCATCATCATCATCCATCTCAACCTCTTCACCGCGAAGTCAACCATCCACTCCTCCACTTTAGATCATTGTCCATCAACCTACTGCAACTTCCCCAACTCCTTCTCAACCATCTAGAGTCGTAATATCCCCATCTTCTCAACCGTAGGGATCATCTTCTGCACTTTCCTCTGTTAGTAGTTCAGCGATGGCCCAATCTCCATGGAATAACCCAGGGGCAGTCTTAATGCCTGCACCTTTGAGTCAGTTACCGGCCCATCCTGAAAAATGGCTGCCTAAGTTTAATCCTGAGGCAGGCATGCTAGCAGAAGAACATATAAATAACTTTATGCTATCCATAAATCTCAATGGAGTTCTTAATGAAGATGTTGTTGTTCGACTTTTTCCTTATACTCTACAAGGAACAGCCGGATCATGGTATTTCTCATTACCATCTGGATCTATTACTAGTTGGAACATCTTCCAAGAACAATTCCTGACCAAGTTTGGTGATGACAGGTCTACAGTGACACTGATCAATGACTTGTCTAACCTTAGGACCGAGTCAAGAGAACATATCAAAGATTTCAATTTACGTTTCAATAAAATCTTAAACAAAATACCTACTGCTTCTCAGCCTAGTGAAGAAGTGCGAAGTGAATGGTACATTACTGCTTTACCATCAAACTTAGAAATCTTTATTGATAGGGCTAACAAAACAACCTTAGTTGAAAATATGAAAGAAAAACGCGATAGAGGAACGAAAATCTAAGAAGGTTTCTTTCAAAGAAGATCCCAAGAAAAAACAACCGAAAGATCCATTTGATTTAGAAGGATTACAAAAAGTTTTGAAGACCATGTCTAACGAAATGGTTGACATTAAGAAACAAGTAGCAGAAACTTCTTCAAAAAAGCCATACAGGCATTTCAAAAGAAATCCTTCAACTGATTCCAAACCCCCTAACGCTATTTCAAATGCTGAATCAGAAGAAGAAGAAGAGGAAAACGCTACTAAGGAACATACCGATGAAGAAGAAGTTGTAGAGTTACAAGGTATGTGGGATTTCATCCTCCCAGATGAAGAGGATCAAGAGGCATTCCCGGTTAGTACTCGCAGCAGAAATCAATTTGATCCTCCTCAACCTACACCTAAGCCAAAGAGCGCAAGCTCGATGACTAAGGATAAAGTCGCAGCTAAGAAAACATCACCTAAAGCGACTCAAACCAGCCCAGTCCAAACAGACACATTAACTCCATCTAAAACACTAATTGTTTCGGATTAAATGGAGTATAACATCGTAGAAGATATGAAAAAGACTAGGGCCAATATTACTCTTTTTTAATTGAGCAAGTTAAAACACCAGAAAAAAGTACTTTTGAAAGAATTACATGCTGTACCAGTTGCACCTTTACCAGCTGCTGTAATCTCTCAAGCTTCCCATGATATGGGAAGACCTCCAACTAATACGATGAATAAAGTTGATCCAAATGATATCACATTAATTGGAGGAAGATTGAGATCGCATACTCCCCCATTTCTCCTTACCTATGAAATTTTCAGTAAAAACGTGCATAATTGCTTAGTCGATTCTGGAGCTTCATCAAATATTTTACCAAGATCAATATGTGCAAAATTGAACGTTCAACCACAGAAATCCGTTGTGCACATAGTTCATCTAGATCGATCTCAAGTTGAAGTGATTGGCGATTTAAATCAGGTTAACATAAGGTTTTCATATAACCCAAAGGTATGTCAAGTTATTGACATTTTAGTTGCTGATATTCCTGAATTTTATGGCTTAATTCTTAGCAGAGATTGGTCAGAAAAACTTCATGGATATTTTGCAACTGACTGGTCACATATGTGGCTCCCTTACAATGGTAAACTGAACCAAATAAAAGTTGAACGCGAACGATATCAGAAATACATAGTAACAAAACTTGAGGGAGAAAATGAACTAGTAGCATACAATTCTAACATCATAGGAAACTATTTAGTAGATTCTTTCCTAGGAAATTTTAATGCTCATACTTCACCTTACTTAGAACATTTTGTTTTATCTCAAGTAGAAAAAATTTCACAAACAAATAGTTCTAAATGCATTAATTTTATAGATACTCCTGTAAATAAATCTTTGTTTTGGAAACTATTTTTTGATGGTTCTAAGTCTAACGAAGGAGCAGGAGCAGGATGCGTATTAGTCAGCCCAGAGGGAGATAAAACCATGCTAACTTGCAGACTCGAATTTGAGTGCACCAACAATACCACAAAATACAAGGCTCTAATCCAAGGGTTATACAAAGCAATCAGACTAGACGTCAAATATCTGCAAGTTTTTGGAGATTCTGAAATTGTAATTAGACAGGTACGTAATACTATACAATGAAGGTCATTTAAATCATTACCAATCTTTAGTTCAATATCTGACTGAACATTTTATAGCATTTAATATTTCATCAATTTCCAGACTCCAGAATGCTAGCGTAGACCTCTTAGCCAACGTAGCTTCCAAGCTCATTCCTTCATAAGATTTTAGTCTTGACCGATTTTCAATTGAGTTAATTTTTAGACCATCTATTCCTGATAACATTACCAATTGGAGGATTTTCAATGACAATCCTGATATCGTGAGTTTTCTCACATCTGAAGGATCCTACACCAATCAAATAATTGATGAAGACCAACATGACCAACAACTGCAGCAGGATAGTACTAACAATGCTATACCTAAATCAGTAGTCAAATTAGAAGACCTTTATGATTTGGAAGATCGATTCAAAAGATCTACCAATTCAAAACTCCAAAGTTCAACTTTGAATTATGAATTAGTAAATCTAGGAACTGATGCCAAACCGCAAAATATCAACCTAGGCCTCGACCTAGCCCCTGAAGAAAAATTAGCGTATATTCGTCTCTTGAAACAATACAAAAGTGTCTTTGCTTGGAATTACGATGAACTCAAAACATATGACACCTCCATCATCCAACATACTATCCCAATGATCGATAATGAAAAACCTGTCCAACAAAAGTTGAGAAAGATCCATCCAAATTTAGAAAATCAGATCAAAACTAAACTCAATAAGTTATTGAAAGCCAAAATAATCTTTCCCATTAGACATTGTAAATGGGTCTCCATATGGTACCTGTTAGAAAGAAAATTGGAGATATTAGAATCTTCATTGACTTTCGAAACCTTAACAAGGCCTGCCAAAAGGATAATTTTCCTTTACCTCCCATGGAACAAATACTGCAGGCAGTTGCGGGCTCAGAATTAATGTCATTCTTGGATGGATTCTCAGGATATAACCAAGTGCTTGTACATCCCGATGATCAATTAAAATCCACATTTAGAACTAAATGGGGCACATACACATATCAAAAGATGCCATTTGTTTTGATTAACGTGGTTGCCACATTCCAGAGAGCCATGGACATTGCATTCAAAGGGTTAGTTAATAAATCAGTGGTAATCTATTTGGATGATATAACTATTTATTCCAAGAAACAAAACAACCATCTCAGAGATTTAAAAAAAATATTCCAACGTTGTTTAAGGTATGGGATTTTGCTTAACCTAAAAAAATCTTTTTTCGCATTAAGTGAAGGAAAGCTTCTAAGATTCATAGTGTCAAAATCTGGAATTCACATTGATCCTGACAGAATCAGGGAAATTTCCACAGTACCCCTACCTCACAACAAGAAAGCCATGCAATCATTCCTTGGCAAGATTAACTTTGTAAAGAGATTTGTGCCAGATTTTTCAAGAATCGTATCTCCTTTACAAGCCATGATTAAAAAGAATGCAAACTTTAAATGGGGCCAAGATGAACACGAGGCATTCAATCTGATCAAACAAGCAATTATCAATGCTCCATCTTTAGCAACTCCAAATTTTTTCGATCCTTTTATTTTGTATACATTTGCCTCAAATAGATCATATGCTGCGATACTCACTCAAGCAAATCAAGAAAATTCGGAGGCCCCAATTGACTTTTTTAGTTCCAATTTACAAGGAGCTGAGTTGAGTTATTTAGATGTGGAGAAACAAGCTTATGCTGTTTTTAAAGAAATTAAATATTTCGACCATTTTTACTCAAAACACATACCAAGATCATAGTACCGTTTCCAGCGGTAAGAAATCTTCTAGTACAGAAGGATGTGGGTGAAAAAATGGCCAATTGGGTTACTGCCTTATAGGAATATGATGTAGAAGTCAAACCAGCAAATATTGTAAAAGGTCAAGGCTTTTGCAAAATGCTGGCAGGAGCATCGCTAATGCCCGAAAATCCATCTGCAGAGGTACAAGTATACGAGGTAAGCCTAAACGATGTTGAGTCATTATACACTGATATTATTTATTATCTAAAGAATGGATATGCTCCTCCAAACCTCAATCATACCAAGAAAAGAGCCCTGAGGTTAAAAGCCAAACAATATCAACTCGTGAATAACGTTCTTTTTAGAATAAATTATGATTTTGTTCTTCTTAGATGTCTTGAGAAAGCTGAATCTGAAAAAGTCTTGCAGGAACTCCATGATGGGCCAACAGGCGGACACTACGCTGGAGATGCAATTGCTCACAAAATTTTACACACAGGCTATTACTAGCCCACATTATTCAAAGACACACATAACTACGTAAGGAAATTTCAAGTCTGTCAAACCGCTACTGGGAGACAAAAGAAACCATCCTTGTCACTGCAACCAGTTACCATTGAACAACCTTTCGATCAGTGGGGATTGGACGTAATAGGTGAGATCATTCCTCACTATTCTAAAAAGCGTAGATACATCCTTACAGCGACAAATTACTTTACTAAATGGGTAGAAGCAGTTCCACTCAAGACGGCTAATGCTGAAAACATCATTGAATTCATAGATCAGTTCATAATCACCAGGTTTGGATTGCCTTTCGCTTTAATGTTTGATAATGCATCATATTTTTTGGTAATGCAATGACTAAATTTTCACTCAAAAGGGGTTTCAAGCTTAAATACTCGGCCAATTATTATCCACAAGGGAATGGGTTAGCTGAATCCACAAATAAGAACTTAATCAAAATTATTAAGCGAACCATTGACCAAAATCATAAAAACTAGCATAAGTCTTTAATATATGCTTTATGGGCAAATCGAATAACGCAGAAATCCTCTATCGACACTTCTCCCTTTAATTTAGTTTATGGGAAAGAAGTAGTTCTTCCAACACATCTGGCAATTCCCTCTTTAGCCTTGGTTCAATATATTGATGAAGCACCAACTTCTTCTTTACAACTTAGGCAACTGGAATTAATTAAGCTAGAAGAACAATGAGAACGGGCTAAGATTACTCACGCTCATCATCAAGCATTGGTGAAAACCTCTTTTGATTCCAATATGATATCCAGAAAAGATTTTCAGATGGGAGATCTAGTTTTAAAATGGGACAAGGCTCATGAGGAAAAGGGAAAACATACAAAATTTCAAAGAATGTGGCTTGGTCCTTTTCAAATCATAGAAGTCATAGGTCCGTCTACCTTCATGTTACAAGATTTAACAGGGAAAAAGATTCTTTACCTGTTAATGGTCAGATTCTTAAGATATATTTTCCATAGAAGATCATTCTTCCATTTTTGTAGAGTAGTCATTTTTCTTTCCATAATAAAATAGGTTGTAAATGGTTACTTTTGAAATTCACGAAAAAGACACAAATTCTCTTCTAGATTTTGTTTTTTCACTTGTATAAATATAATTCTTTCTGAAAAATTAATCATTACTATTGAAAGATACAGCTAAAGACTATGGGCCTAGAAATGATACTAGTTTCAACTGTATAAATTTTGATGAAAAGCTACCTTGAGTTAGAAATTGTTTTATTTCAGTGAATGAAAAGTATCAATAACAAAATGAAGATTCTCTGTAGAAAGGCTCTTTCCAAAAAGCTCTATCATTGTTGTCCAGAGCTGTCTTAAGGAAACAATGACTTCCTCCCCACCTAGGAAACTACAATATTCGGAGAATGAACCAAAGATACACTTTAACTTAAAGAGTAAGAGGTCTCATCACGAGCTGACTTATCATGATCATAGATGTATAACTTGCTGACTTTGCCAATATTGCATACCACAATAGGGCAATGACTTAAGATTGTTAAAATCAAAAGGCAAGGGGTCTCATCACGAGCCAGCTTGTTCAGCAAAGTTATAAATCAGTGAATGACTGTGTCATGAATTGGCTACCAAACCAAGACATTGCTCTTTAAGAATAAAAAGAAAATGAAAGCAAAAAGTGTGTAAATGGATTGTTCTTTGAAAAGTTGTAAATTTCTCTAGGGAGGATACAGGATCATTGCTGGATAATAGGTAACCATGTCGAACCTATAAACGCTTACTGGTAGCAGAGGCTCTACCTACGACAAATGAGCATATTTAAAAATGATTTACAGAGAAGACTTTGTTTTTATATTTATAAACCAAGTAATGACTGTTGTAGATACAAGGACTCGCTTGAGGAAGTAAATAATCAAAGTTGATAAAAAGAAGAAACAAAATATCACTCATAGGCAAAAGCATAATGTACTTAGTCTTTCTATAGTAAAGTTTAATTTTCTGGAAACTTTTCTGTTTTGGAAGTTTTGAAAATTCAAAAGAGCAGCAGAGATAACTGGTTCTTCCAAGTGAATCACCAATTGTTGTGGCCAGCAACAACCCCCCTCCCTATTTAGTGTTATACCTAATACTAAATAAGTGGGGACCCTTAGTTAAAAATTTAAAAATCAAAATAGCGCTTAAATTTCCTTTTCAAATAAAATTACCATCATAAGCTTAGGGAACCCCCCTTGGAAAATCTAAAAAAATCTAAGTTTTATGATAAGGTAAGACAAAATATTTCCTTAGGAATATCGCATCATGAAAAAAGATGACAGAAGACCACCTTACAAGCCGAATTCCAATATTGTGAGATCGTGATACGCGATAATAAACAAATATCGCATCGCATACATCAAGCACAATTTACATGGAAACACTTTAATTTACCGATATACGATGATGTCGATCGCAAATCGCATTTAGCATAAAACAGGTTAACAAAGATTGTCATATATAATGTTTTTGCGATCTACAATATTGTGATATTGTGATTTCGCGATAGAGCAACAATGCGATAATGCGATATCACGAGAAATCAACTCTGCGATGTTACGATTCTGCGACGTTATGATTCCACGATATTGCAATCTATGATATTGCGAAGCAAATTGCAAAATCGCTTCATCACAGATCTTTCGGGCTCATTATTCAAGAAAAGTATTTTCCATAAGCTGACAACTGATTATGCGCTTTAATGCTAATAAATAAGTTAGTTGCGAGTTATTAATGGAATATGGTTTTGTGCTTATCGAAAAATCATCTCACATAAGGTGGTATATTTGATGTGTCTTCGGCATTTAAAACTTTCCCATCACCCTTCCTTGTCATTATTTTCATTTCACTTGTGAATTGCAGGAACGGAGAACAGAGAACGATACAAAGCAATATGCAGGTTAAAATGGGAAAGAAAAGTAAAGCTCGAGCTCTGAAGAAAAAGAAATGGTGCCCTTTTATACAGACACGACCTGTAACAGAGACGCAGGAATTGCTACGTGGGAAGGCATATACAATTTGCTTGTAGAGGAGAATCCCAGAGTAATGGAAGTTGCTACTACCGCGGGCTCAAATAGTTCATCTGAGGCATCCATCACAGAGCTAGCTTGCTCATTCTTACACCGGATAGCAGCAAGACCCAAAATTCTCCCATACACAGACATGGTTAAGTGGATACTGGACAGCGTTGATATCAGAAATAGACAGTTTAAGACTCAGGTTCAAGAGCTAGCGGAAATATTATTTTTACAAAATTTGAACTTTATATCATCTAAAAAGAGAAAGCACAAAAGGAGAAAAATGCATCAAGGAAACCTGGATCAAGAAACAGAGGCAGTTTCCGATGCACGCTAATCATGCATCGCTGAGAAAAATTTCTCAAAAAGGAAAGTTGCTAATTGCCTAGTCACCTGCAAGCTACGAAAATTGCAAGAAAGCAACACTACAAACAGATTGGAAGCAGAAGGCCCAAGAAAAGGCAGAAGCAATCCAAGGGTTAACCAAGTTGAACTGGGATTATTACTGGGCATACTTGGTAAAGCCACATAGCCAGTGGATGACTCTTAAGTGTATCATCAATTCGGCCGAAAAGATGGCGCCAGCTCTTGTCGATTCTGTTTTCTCAGCTCAGCTAAAATCGGAAGTCGGCCAGCCGACTCTTCTCAAACAGATGTTGCATGCGTGCGATTTCAAGGACCAAATACAGAAGTAGTTTTAATTTTAGATTCAATTTTAGTTTTAATTTTGTTTTATTTTCCTGAAATGAGGACGGTCATTTAAACCGCATCCTACATTTTTGTAATAATTTATTTTTAGATTTAGTTAGTAGTATTTAAACCCTTCTCATGCATTTAGAGAAGGGTCCTGAAATTTATCAAAAACTTATCCCAGAACATGCACTTTTGTACCCTCTGAGGAGGTTTTGATGAATGAATGGAACAGATTTATTGATGTTTGCATTTGATATCTGCTACTGATGTTGCACTTTTGTACTCTTAGTGGATGTTTGATCAAGAAGAAATAAATCGTTATCGCTTGAAGCTCATGAGTAGCACTAATTATAAATGGTATTTCTATCTCTTAACTATTTCTGCCCTTGTGTTAGAGTGATTTCCATGTTCAGTTATTTATATATTGATGTATGAATGTCTGAGTTATCATTTGGCACTTTTGTACGATGATAGCTATTTATTTATGCTTGGTGTATGAATAGCTTATTATGCGATATGTTTTTCACAACTGTTTCGTCTAACATTTTATACGAAGTGGTTCATCTTTATTGAATTATTTTCTCATAACAGTTGAATGATCTTTATTACCAGTTGTTATTTGAAATCCTTTTAGATCACAGAAAAGAAATATTATACCTCGGGTTACTGTAGATTTAGATATTTCTGCTTATTAGAATACAATTTCCTTATTATTAGATTAGAATTAGAGTAGAAGTATTCCATTTAGAAACTGTTAGAAAGAGAAATATCAGTCCAACACACACACACACACCTAAATTGGGAAACTGGTCCAATATCCCCAGTCAGACCCACTATACCAAACGGAAAAGGAGATGCTAACCAAGGTCCGGACCGGGTGGGTATCCCCTTGTTGTAGACCCGATTTTTGGGCTTCAACAGAAGCCCATCACACAATGGCTATCTGGAAATGGAAAGGCTAGGTTGAAAACACTATCACACCTAGAAAAACCTATGCCATAAAAACAAAAGAACCACATGAAATACCATGCATGTCAAATCTATCAAGGAAAATATGCATGCAAATCAATTCCTACAAATAATATTGTTATAGTTGCTTGATCCTGATCTTCCTTGCTTGATCTTTGCTTCCTCTTGCCTTCTTTTCCCTTCTTGATCTAATGCCAAAGTGCTCCAAGAAAACTCTAAGTTTCCAAGAGTGTGAGAGAGAGAATAATGAGAGAGCTCCAAAACTGAACTAGCAAAAGGTTACAAATTGATCCTCATAATCCTTTTTATCAATTAGGCTTCTATTTTCTTCATTTTCATCCTCACATGCAACCTGTGACCTTTCACCTTCCTTTTCTCCTAATTTCCATTATTTTCATAAATAAATGTGCCAAAAAATCCATTTTTCCTTTCCAAAGCCTTAGCCATTGCCTTTTCCAATTTCCTTAGCCATACTAAACCAAATGAACACCCACTAGTATGATTTTCCCAAAATTCAGCTTGGAATAAGTGTCCCATCAACCATGGTTATTATGTTGCCTTTATTACTTTTATTACATGGAATTTTCACCAGGATTGTTACATTGAGATTTATCAATTGACTAAAGAAGGTGTTTCTCTTTGTATCTTCATAATGTCCTATCATTTCCTCCATAAAATTTGACTAGGTGACAAGTGGTTTACGAGAACAAAGCCATCTATACCATACAAATTGATTGGGTTCTACATATAAAGATGAAATACGTACCTTTTGTGAGGGTTTCACATTTTGTAAATTAAAATATTGCTCCATATGTATTATCCATGTTATCGGATCCTTGCCATCAAGCTTCCTCATATCTATATTTCGAATGTGGTGGTTCTTAAAACCCACATTGGAGTCTCTAAAATCGTAATTCATATTCTTTTTGTCCTCATCATGATTTTCATGGATACCTTGTCACCACCAGGAAGCCTTTCTTGTAGCAACTTTGTCA
The DNA here is from genome assembly GCA_031772625.1 of Pinus tabuliformis. Taxonomy (NCBI): domain Eukaryota; kingdom Viridiplantae; phylum Streptophyta; class Pinopsida; order Pinales; family Pinaceae; genus Pinus; species Pinus tabuliformis. The sequence continues at coordinate 892,797,860 of CM062813.1, forward strand.
AACCTTCCTTCAAACCTTCCATGTCTGATTTTAAACCATTCATGTCACATTTTAAATGATCCATGTCACCTTTTATTTCATCTTTGGTTGATTTTTGTGAGATCGAAATTTGTTGCATTTGATCCCGTAATTTTGATATATCATGCAACAATTCTTCCTCTTCATGCGTCATAGTAGATATTTATGACGGCTTAATGATTGTAGAATTATTTTACTTAGGAGGAATTTTAGAACCCAATACTTATATATATGCTTCAATATTCCCTTGGAATCACTTCAAACTGATTTTTCAAACAAAAGTTATGCAATTTAAAAAAAATAAAAATACACACATTTTTCTTATTTTTAGGAGATCGATCTTGAAATAGTTGTAAATCTATAATTTCGAATCTACAAGTAATGAAATTTTTTCCTATGGTATCTCTCTTAGACTTCTTTCCAATGCCACAAGTCTGACTGAGATAGGATTCTTCAAGAAATCGTTATGCCAAATCTCCCACGATGTCCTGATTATTGATTGGTTCAATAGAGTGATATTGTACGGTATTCCACATGTTACCCTTTCAACCTTAAGACTAGAAATTGATACACAAAAATCCAAATTCCATGCACTTTAAGCCACTTTTTACAGAATTTATATCTTATGTATGAAACGAAATTTATGACCATTTTCCCTAAGTCACTTGTTTGAGACAAAATTTTGGAGCTTGCTAAAACCCTAACTTCCTTAGATCATATCTCCAAAAATATAGCGAACCAAGCTCGTAAATTTTTACATGAATTTCACCAATATTTTGGCTCACGTGATAAAAATTTCAACTTCTGAAACCTCGTAGAAAAAAAATTATAGTGAAAATTTCAAGATGTCCCGTTTGAAGAAGCAAAACCCTAGAATCCAAAGTTCTGATACCAAATGTTATGCAATTACCTCACAAAATATAGATCAACGACTTAAAAATTATCCTCTTCGAGTGGGAAACCTCCTTTGCATTACATAAATGAACAATTATTTGATGATACAAATGAAAAGATCTCCCTCTATATATAGGAGTCTAAGGGGTCATAATATAATTAGAGCCTACATATCAATAATAATGTTAGGGCACAAAAATAATAATAAGGGGGATACACTAGTATTATAGGGACCTAACAAAATTTTAAGGGACTTTATAGAAGGAATTTTTCAAACAATTCAAAACATACCACAATATGAGTTCAACTTATCATCCTTAAACAAATGGTCAAATAGAAATTATCAAGAAATATTTAGAGGCTTACCTTTGTTGTTATGTAACAAATAAAAAAAATAAGTGGCTTCAATGGTTACACCTTGCTAAATGGTGGCACAACTCTACTTATCAAACTTCAACCAAAATGACTCCATTTCAAGCTCTTTATAGTTATGAGTCCCCTAAATGGAAGGAATTCACCATTAAAAAAACACAATTTCCAAAAATAAAAGATTACTTTAGAAGAAACCCAAAAACTCTTTTAGACACTCTAGAAAATCTAAATATTGCAAGAAATCTTATGAAATAACAAGTCAACCAATGTAGAATAGAAAGAGAGTTTGAGGTTGGATGATGGGTATTTGCTAAGCTTCAACCTTACAAATAATTATCCCTAAAGAAACAAGGAGAAAACAAATTGACACCTAAGTTTTATAGGTCATATCATATTAAAAAAAAGATAAACCAAGTAGAATACATCTTGAGCCTTCTGTTGAAGCCCTGAAAATCATTTCTATGACATAGGGGAGAACACCCGGTCTGGACTTTGGTTAGAAACTCCTTTTCCGTTTGTTTTAGTTGCTCTGACTGGGGATAATGGGACCAGTTTCCTAGAAGATATTTTGATAGTGTTGATGGGGTGATATATGATGTAACAGGGGAATGATTAAGCTAAGTGTAGTCTAATCTAAACTACTAAACACATGCATATATCCTAGTTTAAACGCTATTTAAATATAAATATACACGAGAATTAAATACAATATGCGATCTACAATGATGTCCTACAACAATTGGTAATATAGATCATTCAACTGCAATAAGAAATGAAATCATTTTGGATAAATAGTTAGCCAAAACTATTGTGAAAGATATATCGCATATAAATCGTTCATGTATTTAGAATAAAGTCAAAACCAACATCATACAAAAGTGAAATAATGCTAACTGTAATTTATACTTTCACACATAAAACAATTAACAGAAGAAGTATTGTCTGATACATAGATAAAACAATATCATAAGATAAAAGTACCATATATGATGAGTCCTTCTCATGTGCTTCAGCAATATTGACCAACTTTCAATCAATCCAACATATTCTAAGAGTACAGAAGTGTATTTCAGTAAAGCATGCTAGACATTTAAGAGAAAAATAGATCATGTTCCATTCATTCCATCAGAACCTCCTCAAAGGTACAGAAGTGCATGTTTCGAAGAATATTTCTGATAAAATTTATGGACCCCTATCTAAATGCATGAGATGGATTTAAATACTAAACTATAGGTTCTAAAATAGATTATTACAAAAATAGTTGAGGAGGTTTAAACGACCTGCCTCAGATTATGCAAAAATAAAACTAAAAATAAAAATAAACTAAGTGACTAACTCCTTTGCATTTGATCTTTGAGATCGCAAATATCTTTCATAGGCTTAAGATGTGTTGGTTGGACAATCGCAGATTTCAACTGCCTAGAAAATATTGAGTCTATTAGTACTAGCACCTTTTTTTTGTGGAAGTTATTAAGCATCTCAAGGTCATCCACTAGTTGTATGGTTTTACTAAGAACTGCCAATATGCTTCCCAGTTTATCTTTCTCATCTATTTGATCACCTCCTCCTTTTCCTTCGCTGCCTACCTCCACGATTGCTCTAATTGTTTGACATTTAGAAGAAATCCTAGTATGCTTTCTGCAATCCAGTTGGAACCATGCAGATTTTCATTGATTGCTTCTATTATGTTGCTTGTTGTTTCTGCTGCAACAGTCGTTTTCCTTTCTCCTTACTTCCGCCGAGAATCCCAATCTGTGAACAAGATGTCTTTATGCGATTCCTCCAATTTTGGAAGATAAACCTTTCTCCATTCTTCTGATTCTTGCCAGGCGATAAAGTCAGAAATATTTCTATGGATTTTGTCATACTCAAGTCTCATGTCGACAACTTCACTTGTTAGCTTATCATTGATCACGCAATAAGG